>JAOEGS010005167.1:0-33194 GCA_025447755.1 Corythornis vintsioides
TTCAAAATTTTATTAATTCCTTTTATAGATGGTTGACTCAAAAATTTAAGGGCAGATATTAACACCTGAAAAACAATATATTGCATATATATTTTTTTTAATATATTTTTTAAATTACATCTATTTATTAACTCTATGGACCTTTGTTTATATTCTAGCAACTAATGGCAATCAAGGAAAAGGGCTTTGCACTCTTCATAATGAGAATAACCTAACCAAAGCATGTACATTGCTCTAAATAAAACTCATTGAGCATGTAAGGGAGATTTAAATTGCTTTTTCAAGATATCCAGAAAGAAAGAAGCTGAAAGACCTTTTGGTGAAACCATACAGAAAGATATAAGAAAGAAAAAAGATATAAGAGAAAAATACAAAGATAAGACCCTGCCTCTTTTTACCTACTGAAGAGAAAGGCTGAGAAGTTACTCTAACAAAACTCTGAAGTGGTTCTTGTGAACTCTCCTATTTTTCTATAGACATCTAGTCTAGTTAGTCATCCTTGAATGATTTTCCCCAGAACTGGCCCAATGAACTGTCAGCCTCTTGGAGAGACAAGGAGGGAAAAGGGGTGCATTTTCTGAAAGTTTGTTTACATAATCTCAGAAAAGCAAAGAAGCAAAGAAGGGGTTTGCCTGCTCTACAGCTGACCTTGAAATCTGTAGGGCAAACCACAAAAGTTATGTAACAATTAAAAGAGACAACAGGAAAGGAGGCAAATCCTCTAGAACACTCAAATATAGAAATGCTATATAAGATTAGGCCCCCATTGTTTTAAATATGCCTAATGCATTTTGTGAACCCAATCTTGGTGTAATTTGTGTGTTTAAGAACACAAAACTTCACCATTGCTTTACCACACAATACAATAGAATATAAAATACATGGGAACATTTTATTCCCAACACAGCTGCTGGAAAATTGAATGGCAATAAAATTAATTCATCAAATTTTAGCTTTCTCAAATTAGACAAAAGTTCGAGTTTGGTGTTAAGTTTTAGAAAACAATTCTGTGTTTCAATCACATTTGAATTTTTGTCTGTGCATAATGGTCATCTTCTATTAGGACAATAATCAGTAATGAGAAATAGTGGGATATTACAATCTTCATAATTTTGGATCATTTGGAAGTTAGTTGAATATTAAGCTGAGATCATTCTACAAAAATGCTGATCTAGCACAGGATAGAAATAGTTATCTGGAGAGATTGTCACACTATAGCAACTAAGAAGCTCTTGTAAGTTCTATCCAACAATGTAAGATTTATTTTTAGATATAAATTTTAGCGTTTTTTGTCTTTTTATAATTAAAAAAAATGTTTTATTCTTCACAATAATCCAACCTGGGCAGGCTGAGGCTTGTATTAGTAGACAACTTCAATAGAAGTGGTCTAAGACAAAGATGGTTTCTTTCCCAGTAGTCTGTAAACAGTCTTCTGTTTCTAAAAAGGCAAGTCAGAATCACAGCCTTAATGTCACTGTGAATTCATCATTAATTTATGCCTCATATAAGAATAATTGCATTGCATGTAGGCTCTTTAAAGGGAGAGTTGAACAAAATCAGTTTGACAAAAACAGCCAAGTAAGTTAAGAATTAAAGAGTGGCTGTTAGTTTAAGATAAAAAAAACAATGAGTTGATAGGTAGGAAGATACTTAACTGAATATAAAATCTCCTCTGAATTACCTATGGCTTTGGAAACAATACATTTTAAAGTAACCCTTTTAGGTACATCAGTAAAGCTAGGTGGCAACATGCTACAGCTGTAAACCTGATTATTTTCTGATTTACCTGTCAGGCATCACTTTTCCAGTGATGTGACCTTGCCTGTCAGTCTGGATGTAAAATACTCTACCTGGCTTCTAACACTAATAACGATCACAGAGGATGGCATAAAAAAATCTTCAGAGTGCTCTGAAGAGCAGGGGTGAAAGAGGAAGAATGCCACAAGATGCTTCACATCACAGTTACAGACCTGAACTTTTTGTCTGACAAAAAGGTCAGAGGGGGCAAAGAAGAGAGATATGCAGGAAATAAAGGTGTTGTTTGTTTTCCTCTAACAACACAGGATTCAAAAAAAAGAAAAATGTTGCTGTCATAAAGAATACAAAGTGCTTCACCTCCTTTCTAGCACTCTTACAGGTTAAGAGTGTAACCTCTTACAGGGGTTACAACTTGACAGATGCAAAATTGTAAAAACTGTGGTCAAAAGGAAAGAATTTTATTGAGATGACTCGAAGCAAAATTAGAACTTTCTTTATGCAATTTGTGCTGCATAAATTTTGGCACATAAGATCCATGTAGTGCCTGTGATGTGATCTCTTCCTTCTCATAAAAAGAGAGAAAAAAAAAAAACAAACAACCCCACCAACACACATCTCTCTTACAGGAACTGGAATACTGCTGTCAGAGAGAAATAATAATAATAATAATAATAGTAATAATAATAAAGCATTTTCAAACATTTCCAATATGAAAACATATCTGAGAGCAATTCCAGTAGGCTGAATAAAAGGGTTAATGGCTGGACTTGATGATCTTGAAGGTCTCTTCCAGCCAAATCATTCTGTGATTCTGTGATTATTAGCTTTGTATGTTGTGGATAGTTAGTGTGTGTTTTGCCCAAGATTGTCATACCTTCTTAGTACCACTTCTGTGTAAGATACAGATGAAATTCTTAATTGACCCAGATTTCTGTGTATAGAAGTCCCACACAGAAATGAGTTATGTGGAAAAACATCCACAGCATAAGATGCTGTGACCCTGTTAGCACACAGAACCACAGTGGAGAGACACAGCTCACTCTCAGTGCAGAGCAGACAGACATGCAGGCCACACTCAACACTTTGCTATCAATGCACAGTGAAGGAATTATCAGGGTAGGTGATTGATGGATCCTCAGCTGGGTGCCCTTAGAGAGAGGCAACCATTTTCAGACATGGTCTCACGAATGAGGAAGATTTAACCCACTTTGGGTATGTCTTGCAATTTTTCTCAACTGGTGATGGAAAAACAGAAGGAAAGGAACTACAGGATGTTGAAATGTGTATTTTTATACTTTCCAAATATAAAGCTTTAATTTTAAACTGATTTTCATCAGATGTACTACAAAATGATCTTCACTTCCTAAAAACAAATATGTTACTTTTTCTTTCTCCCTCTCCTTAACTTGCTCTCATATATTCATATGGACCTCATTCCTTAGTACTTCTCATCCTCTCAAAACCTCATTGTCACAGGTAACTAAGGAGCTTTTCCAGTAAAATAATCTACAGTGGGATCTAGCTGGAAAGCTGGAGGAAGGCAACTGACAATTTAAGCATCTTGGGTCAGCCAACTGCCTTCTTAGTCTGCATCAGAGGAGAGAGGTGAAAGTTACTCCAGACTAAAAACCCAGTCTGTCTTAAATGCACAAAGCACTTGGCTTTTGAAGCTTCCAACCACTAGATGTGGCTCAGTACACCACACATTGTGCTTTCCTCATCCTATTCCCCCTAACAGGAGCAAGAAGGAAGGTTCAGGAAGTTTGTCAGGAGTGTAAGCAGAGCAAGGCTGCCTTCTCTCCTGTTTCTGACAGCTTACTCAAACCTAAATGGAATTTCCCACAACCATATGAATTCTCTGATCTTTCCCACAGCCTTTTCTTCAGAAACCCTTAGGAAACCCATTTGGCCCTCTAGACCCTTTGCTTTTTCAGCATCTCTTTGCAAGATTGCATTTACTGTCTCCACTGCTGAGTGTTCTCGTGCTAGCCCTGTTTCAGCAGAAGCAAGAAAAACTGAAAACTTCCATCTGCAGCAACTACTTGCCAGAGACAGGAGTATCTACATCACAGCATTGCTTTGTATTTCACAATCAAAGTAATCAGAGTGTGTAAGAAAGGACAGTGCTCCTGCTGATATGGAATAGCAACTGCTTTCTTTAAAATCAAGCTCTAAGAGGTTCTCTTTACTTTCAAGGAGCTGGAAGATAAGTCCACTTACCTTATTATAATAACCTATTGTATCAACCAAGATTGAAACCAATCTTTTGCAGCTTCTAGAGGAACACATTACCTCAAGCTCTAAGATCAGAAAAGTGTTAGAAACAAACTATTCATGCTTCTTGTTAAGTATGAGCTATGTGCAACAACATGCAAATGTATAGGGCTAGACAGAGTAAGTAGACAAAAGTAGATTTGTAGCCCAGTATAAGTTCTGCTGGAAAACACAGCTCAGTTCCCACTCTGAAGATTGGTCATCCTGTGACTATTATTTGATGTCAAATGCAGAGACAACTTTCAGAGGAGGAAATGGAATATACAAGAAAACTAAAAATGCAACAATTCACAAACACCTAGTCCGATTCAATGGTTGTTCCTATTACTGTTATTATAACTCAACTAGAGATGACTGAAAAGGGAAATTTTATCTCATATTATTTTATGTATTTCTCCTATTCTGAAAAAAAATGGATGAAAAAGTGAAAATAGGAAACATCAGGGAAAAGTAGCTGACTTCAATTCAAAATATAAGAAAAAAACCCACTTTGATACTTTCTGATTTAAAGAAAAAATATGTAAATATTCTTAATATGAATATTTAGCACTGACTTATCTAGGATATTTATTCTTGGATGATTCAATAGTAAATTTTAAAATTCTTGCTGCAGTATGGCTTAGATCCCTCAACTTAAATCTTCTGTAGAGAAGTGAGATCCAAGGGGTGTTGTATATTCTTCTATTGCTAAATATATGTAGTGTTGGATTAAGGATGCCAGTGAGATGCAATTTCCACCTTGTAGTGTTGCCATTTAATATGAGGGAGTAACCCTAAAATTAAATCATTCTTCTGCAATATAGAGGAATAGAGAACCTATTCTGAGTACCCCAGTTTCCAGGTGGCTTGACCTTGTCGGATGGGTATTTTTTTGTATTTCTATCTAGATTCTAGCATAAAGTTAAATACAGAACTGCATATTTTCCTAAAAAAAATTTGTGGGCATATTTTTGGGACTGATAGATCTATGTATTGTTATAAAATAAACAGTCAAGAAAAATCTTATTTGTTTTGTGTGCATATGATTTCAACATTAATATTGCATGGAAAACAATTTCCATTACACTTATACACAACACTGAATAGTAGTCTTCATTCTTTAGCATCCATTTCAGATGTTATTAGGTTTAAAAAAAATAAAAAAAGACATAATGTAAGATTCAAATAAAAAAATATTCTGAATTACACGATTATGTTTTTGCTGAAAACATAACTTGGCACAAGACAGGAAGGCAGAGTATGACATTAATGATATTCATGTGAGTAGAATCAATGCATCATGTTGTCATAAAACTGGCATTTTCATTTCTCACTCCCACAGACATAAAATAGCAGCATCCAATATGCTGTCAAGGCAATGCATACCAGGGGTAAAATGCATTCAAACTTTCAGATGTGTAAAACAGATTAGTGTTTCAGAGTCTCTTAAGACTGTTCTAAAAGTACCCAGAAACATTTAAAATATATTAGATAAATTATGCTTGAAGAAAATACACTTATGTGTATGGGTAAACAATACTAAGTAGCAAAGAAATCTGATTTTCCACTTGCTTTCCCTAGGCTAAGCTTGAGATGTAAATGAAGTAAACCAATAAGCACTTATGTGTTATAAAACAGTTTGCTTCTTTTATTTTCTCAACTGCATGATTAAACTTTGAACTATAAGGTAGAAGTCACGATCTTTAAGAACCACTAAACTGAAGAAGTAAGAAATCTAACTAGCAAGTCTCAATAGATCATAATAGCTTTTCAGTTATTAGCAAAAGTTGCCTGATTTTTTTCACTGGAGCAGAGAAACTGTGTTGAGAAACTGGGTCCAACTAAAAGCAGAAAGGAAAAAAAACCTCACACGAAAACAGCTATTTCAGTTTAACTTTTATCTGTTCACTTTGTATACTGGGCAGGAAATAGTGATTCATATCCATTGCCATAATGAGCTCAGGAAGAGAAGAAAATAGGCAATAAAATATCTAAAGATGACAGAAATTTCCAAATGTCAATCAACATCAACAATTTTATCTCATATTGACTTATTTATATAGATTAAAACACACTTATTAAACCGAGCTTTATAGTTTTCCTTCATCTGCAACCTCAGCCAACAGATTCAGAACATACTAATGTAATTTATGGCTAAACATGCCCAACTCCTCAGTCTGTGTGATGCTACAATTACATCATCTGCAACTATATCCTTCTATTAGGACAAGTTCAAATTCCTTGTTCTTGGCATTCAATGACCCAAATTACTCAGCCTTAACCCACAACTTTGACCTTGTCTTCTTCTGTGTACTAAGGACATTAGTTCAGCATTGCTTTAATTTCCTTCTACCATTCCATCTTCATGCTCTTTCCAGCTGTCTCACATTCATGGGATGTCTTCTGAATCCCTACTATAGACCTTATTCTCTCATCTTTCAAATTATTTCTAAAACCTTTCTCCCAAGATCTTCCATTAAAGGAACACGCTAATGCACTTGGTAATTAAAAATGCATGCACATCTGACAGCTAATTGCATAATCATTTATAAAAAAAGTCACATTTCTAGCTTTTTTTGTTGTTTCTTTTCTCCTCCGTTTGTGTCACATCTGAATTTAAACTGTAACCTCTTAATGGTGAGGACATTTCCATTAGCTCCTTCATCATTTTTCTCCACTCAAAAGCAAAATTATTTATGTTTGTCCATGACACTCCAATATGTAGTCATTCCAAAGTAAGACAGAAAATAAGGAGGATGACAAGATACTAGAAGCTGTGAGAAACAGTATTTTTCTTATAATAGAGACCTGAACACCCCAAGCCTTAGAAATTATAAGAAGTGTAACTCTGAATTTCCACCAAAACAGTGTTTATCCATAAAAAACCCCTTTCAACTCCTGAAAAATACCAATAATTCACTTCTTTGAAAAAAAAAACAAAAAAAAAATTAAACTGTGGCATTTCACAGAGAGAATCATGTTATATAGCATCACCATCTGAACAAGGAATCTGATTACAGATGAATGTCAGAGATCCATTAACATTCAGCACTAAAAGAAAGGCACTTCCCTGGCAACAATCTACCCCACCCTAAAACAGATGCCTTAGAGAGGCAAAAGGAATCACATTCTGAAGGATTAATGTGTTCTGAGTATTTGATAAATGATATTATTTCTTATTAAAATGGGCTTGGAAATCCTGTTTGACCAAATACTGGAATCAAGCAGAAAATATGTAGCTGTTTCATGGTCAAAATCTAATTGATTTAAAACATTCAGTGATAAAATAATGCAAATATTTTCCAAAATATTTAACTTTTTTATGGTATTCTTGTATGGATAATCATGGTATTAAATTCTGGAGAAGTAAAATCATATTCTATCTTGCTTTATGAATGTAGAATAAGCAATACTTCCGAGGCAAACTCCTAATGTAATTTTACAAAATTTACTTTTTCTATTTTTTATGGGTTCATATGTTTATTATTTAGCATTTATTGTCAATCTAAATGCAATACAATAATTCAGTAACTGATTGATTTCATATGTGCCAGAAAGCACAAAAGATTTGCTCAGATTTCAATGAAAGATGAAACGTGAAGAACTACTCTCAAAGGCAATTAAGGATATTTTTGGTATTCCTCAAATCCCTGTCCAGTTATTTTCTGATTTAGGTTATGTGAAACATAATTTATAGAAATATAGGTGATAACAGACACTTTTTGTTATGTTTTTCATACCTGAATGAGTAAATTAAATTTACAAGCTACACAACTTTTTTTTTTTGGGTTTTGTAAAAACCTGTGGAACATGGATATTATATGTGGAAATAGCAAATTTATTTATTTTTTTTAATTATTTCCTCTAAAGCCAATTCAAAAATGCATGCCAGATGCTGTGGTAGCCACCTTAGAAAAATGACATTGGTAATGCAGGGAATTATTTTTTGTCTGTCTTTGTTTCATTAAAGAGGAGATGAAAACATATCTGTAGCTTTTATAATTTGAAACAGAAATCCTTCTGACTAGAATAGACTACAGAATACAAGCAGCTGCCCTACAGTTCCCAAGTCGATTTAGTGCCACCTAAAAACTGGGATGAATGAGGAAAATAATGAAATTTAGAGTCTAAATTACAGAAGTTGGTGGCTTTTTGTTTGTTTTTTATTTTAATCTAAATACAAATTATAAGCATTATGTTTCTCATGTACCAATTGGAGAAGGATAATATGCCTTCTCTTTCCAAACTAATTGCTCTATTTGTATTGTTCTCATTTTTTGTATTTCCACAACGAAAACAGTTTGTCCTGCCTATATATGGAGCAAAGCATTACAGAAGGAGGCTTGTCTTCTCATTTCTCTGTTATTTGCAGTCTGAATGTCTGGTTGAAAATATTCTGCATTTTACAGATGTCTACAGAACCCCTGGAGCAGAACTTTACATTGTTTAGGTAACTGTCTGAAGTCAATCACAGCAAATCCAAATCATGTTCCATTTTCATTATGTTTTCTCCTCCCCGCTATTACTGCTTTCTGCCAGCTTGTTTCCTTCTGTACATTGATCTCTGCTTTAGCAAACTGCTATAATTTTGTACATTGTACTTCTGGAAATCGTGTTAATCAGCACTTGGCCCAAGAATAACTGAGTCGGGAAGAGGAAAGAAAAGCAATTGAAATTTACATGCTGTGTGGCTATTTATGTGATCCTTCAAACAAATCAGATGGCTTAGATGCCACTATTTTTTCCAAAGTTTATAGGAACTATCAGTCTGATTTGAAGTTGCAGTAAAGGTCCTTAAGAAAAAGGTCCTTAAGAAAAATATTGACCATTCTTTCATTTTGTAGGCACCATCCTAGTAATTATTTTATTTTTTTTAGTATTTTTTAGTGGTTATGAGAGAATCATTCTTTAATTCTTAGTAGAAAAAATAATTTTCAATACTTCTTTAAAATAAACAAAATAACAATAAAATGAATTAAAACTACCTGAAAGGTAGTTGTAGACAGGTGGGGGCTGGACTCTTCTCCCAGGCAACAAGTGACAGAACGAGAGGCCATGGCCTGAAGCTGCACCAGGGAAGGTTTAGGTTGGATATGAGGAAGCACTTCCTTATGGAAGGGTCATTAGACACTGGAATGGGCTGCCCAGGGAGGTGGTGGAGACTCCATCTCTAGAGGTGTTTAAGGAAAGATTGCATGTGGCACTTAGTGCCATGGTCTAGCTGGGTGTCATGGTGTCAGGTCTTAGGCTGGACTTGATGATCTATTCCAGCCTCTATTCTGTGTAATTCTGTGTTACTAAATACATTTCATAAGATTTAGGAAATTAAAATTAATTTCATTCTGTAAAATAATTATGCAAAATGCTATATTTGAAAATATTTTTCTTGCCCATTTCTCTTTCTTTTACTTCATAAGATATCACAGTTATCTTTTTTTTTTTTTACACAAAAAGACTAAAGAGATTTCTAAATTGTATTATATAATGTATGATCAACAGAATTGCTTTCTAAATTATAGTCGCATAACAAAATGCTCTGAAGTCAAAATACTTTGCAAGTGTCACCAGCAGCATAATTTGAAGTTAATGTGGTTGTCCAGACATAATTCACTGACTAAATTTAACTTACAAGACCTTTAGTAGCTAACATTCATGGGAAGAATCAAATTTAACTCTGATAGCCAGGGCTGACATTGTGGGATATTATTTCAATTAATTTCTTATTTTCCTTGTTATGGTATTCTTTATATACAATTTTTTAAAAACACAGCAATGTTGTAAACATTGAAATGGTACAGAAGACTACAATTTTGACAAATATTTATTGCTGTAAATAAAACTATGTATGTTGAACACATTAATACGCATAGTTAGAGTTGAAGAGCTATTGGAAATTGGCATTTGGCATATTGGAATAAGTATATATTTTCTTTATATCTTTACAAACTGGCAAATGTAAAACCTAACTGTCAAAAATGCTATTGCATTCTAATTTTAATAAAGACAGATTTAATTCTCATCTTCAGCAACGTTAGAGTAAATTGCCAAATCGCCTTCATCAAATACATCAGTTTGTGAGGGATCATCATGTTACTAAAACTTAACTCATTAGAAAATGTTTGAATGACTAATTTCTGGACTACTCTGACATAAATATTAAGATATTTTTCCTTTATTGAAGAATTACTGTTTAGCTTCTTCTTTTGTTTGTTTTTTGTTTTTTTTTCCCAGGACATAAGGTTGGTTTTGGTTTTTATTTTCAGTTTTATTATGTGTTATACCACATTAATCTTTCAAATGGGAATCCTGGCTGGTATTGCACTTGGATTCTGACCATTTACTACAGGGCTTTACATCTGTGCAGTTAGGAGGAGATCTAATTTCTGGGAGGAATAGTTTTACTTTCATCAAGCCTATCTAAAAGCTTTAAGATCAGGCACTCTCTCTATGAAATGATACCTGTAAAATCCCAAGCCTTGAATTTAAGCATATTTCCCATCATTCACAAGCAAGCCCAGAGAGATTCTTCTTTGGATTCCCTGCATACTTGAAATGAAAGGGCACTATTTCTGTTCATTAAGAAAGTCATTTAACCTCATTGAGTTACAGCCAAAATTTTGGCTGTTTAAGTCAAAATGAAGGAATTAGCAGATACTTGGTGGCTGTTTCATATGCGTTCATCAACATAACAAAGCAGCTTCAAAAATTAAAAAGAACCAAAGTTAAATTCCAGCCAAAAGCATAGAGAGAAATCCAGAGGAACTATAGAGCTATTCATTCAGTTACTATTGATTTTGGCAAGTGATTAAAACAAGGGTTATTGGAAAAAACAAACAAACAACAAACCTGTGTTTTTTCCTTAAATAAATAAACCAACAAACACTCTTAATAATTTGTTAATTAAACTCTAAAAACATAGTACAATGATGTGAAACAAGAGTTCATTGCCATCAAGGCTTGTAATAGAAGTGTCTTCTATCTTCTTTCACTTCAGGGATCAGTGGAAAAATCTGAAAGAGAGCTGATAAATAGATTAAGGTGAACTTGGATGACTAGTCGGATTTTTTCTCTCCAAGGTATGAGTTCTTTGCTATAAAATAAATAATCCAGAACAAACGTCAAATAATTTTTTTTGTAATAAAATAAATGTTATTTATTTTTTTTTAATCCACTATACTTCTGAACTCCATGTCCTGTTCACAGTGCTATATATAAGTGGTATTATATATGGGATAAAATTATGTGATGTTCCAAATAAACTGTAAGGCAAACAAGGCAGTAGAGAGCAGGACTTGATGCTGTACTATTACTGTATTATTGAGAAGAATAGAATGCTCCTCACACAATCCACAATCTATTTTATTGTCGGTGCTGACAGACTGTAACTAACACAAATGGATATATATTGTTATCCTGCATAAATGGCTTAATAATATATTAAAGTGTATTTTTAGATCTCAACATGTATGTGTAAATTCAATAAGTCAACACTGGGGGGAGATTGCCTTCATACATGCATGGGTTTATTTTAACTGTACTTTCACCAGTAAAGTCCTCAACAAAAGTCAAAAACTTACACCTTTTTTTCTGGACAAAACATTTCTAGCCAGGACTCCAATGTTCAAATGTTGTGGGTACATCACCTTGGATCCAGAACTCTCATTTTCTCATTAGCTATTCCATCTTTGTAAGAAAGGTTCTAAACTCAATAACTCTCACTGGCAGGCCAATTTGTTTTTAACAGCTACACTCTTTGCAAGACATCTTGTACTGCAGTCATGGGGTTTTATTAATTTGAATCATATGGCTAAATATAATTATAGCCGTCAATTACTTTGCACTTCCAAAAACACAGAAAATGTCTTACATTGTATATAAGACACCATTAGTGGAATTATTTCTTTCTTAATTGCCAGGGGTTGGAAGTATTCTTCAGGCTTTTCAGTTTTCTCCTATGCTTCCCCCTTACTTTTCTTCAGAAAAACAGTAGGTTAATTTTATCCAATTACTTTTATATGTAAATACTTAAATAAGAGTGTCAACCACAATATGGACTGTAATAATCTGTGGTAAGGCATTTAACCAGCCAAAAATGTTATTTAACTATGCAACCTTTGACTCATTTAACCTTAAATTCTTTGCTAGTTTGTGGGACAGCTTCAAAGGAAAAGGTAAACCATCTCCTCATCAGGACTAACTTACAGACACTGTTGTTAGGATATTCTGAAATACTCCCCATCAGTTACATGAGGTGAATACAGAACTCCTGGACACTGAACTGCAGGCTATAGTGCATAGCACAATTGTGCATGGGGATGGGGCAGAGGAGAGTGGAAATGCCTGCACATCCTACCTTTTCCACTACAAATCTAACAGGTGAGTCCTGAATAGTACTTGGAAAGCAAAAGCTAACCTAACCTTCCCTTAATGAAGCAGCCCTCCTAGAGCTGCTGCCTAATTACTGCAATTCTTTTAACTTTGACAGAATCTCACTCCAGGGGCCTTTTAAAGACTCTCCTTTATTCCTCAAACCTGTAAGTAACAGATGTATTTAGTATTTATTAAACCCTAGAAATGAGGCATGAGCTAGTTACTGCATCTAGGTGACATGCATTCTGCTCCAGCACACAAACCTGTGCTCTCTAAACCCACTGCATGCATCTTATGGTCAGGCTCAGAGTTTACCTTATCCTCGGTGGCTCCCTGGCTTGCTCCCCAGCCACACTGACAGAAGGCACCTCTGGGTGAATGACAAGGGGGTTTTCAGCCTCACTCAAATGTGTCTACACGCTCAATAGTCATCTCATCCAGCACTTAGGTGGTCAGCAGTCAGCTAACAGGACTTTACTTGAAGAGATGTAACTCATTACTGAATTTATCTCCCTCTTTCTCTTCATACAGGATGCCTGAATTTCTACTCTATTTCAAGCATCAAGGAATTATTAGCTGGATGGGGTCTGGAAGGAAATGATTTTTTTTTTTGTTTGCCATTTTCTCCCATTTTTAAATGTCTTAAAGCAGATCTGATAAATTTTTATGAATTTGTGACATTTGCCACGTTAGTTCTGTTGCTAGTTAATTGCCAGATAGAACTGTGTCATCAAGTACATATCATTTCAATGATTAATAAACGTTTCTAACCCATTCTTAAGAAACAATATATTTGAAGAATATTTGTTAGAACAAGCTGACCTTTGGATTTCTTTCATATAACCTGTGATTCAATAATAATGATTTTATAGCTCACCTCTGTAGTGGTAATTTTATTTACTTGATTTTTAAAATATAATTTCTAGAAACTCACCAGGTAGTCATTGCCAAATTACATTATAAAAATTATAAACAGATGGTTTTCCCAACTTGATGGCTATCAAATTCATGACATCACCTTCTCAGAGGTGGTTAACATAAACCAAAAATGTTCAGCAGCCTTAATAATCATAGGCTCTACAAATCAGATTAATTATATGAAGACAGCTTTCAACAACTTATATCATTAACTTACAATGAAAAGCAGCAAATGATTTGCAAACATATTCTATGTCTCCAGAGGAAGACCCTCAATAATTTGCAGGGAATTTAAATTAGATTAAGTTGCTCTGTGTTTCATGTGGCCTTGCCCTGTGCCTTAAACAGAGACATGTACCTAAGCCACATATAAGTAAATGGTTGAATTTAGGACATTTGGGGCCACATGAGCTAAAGAAATAGAAGATCTGTGATATGTGGAAATAGATGATTCAAAGTCTGTATATACATAAAAGCAGAATTTGAATTGCTAAAACAACATGTAAACAAGTTTCCCCCCATCTCTGATGAGGAAGAAGGAAATGAAAAATAGATGAGAAGAAAGTTAAGTTTGTGATTATGGCTAACAGAGACTATCAGATTATGAAACTAAGTGCCAAGGAGAAAAAAAAAAGAAGAAAAAATAAAAATTCAGGAGATGGGGGAGAAGAAAAGAGTCAGTGTGAAGCACTATTGTACTAGTGATATGTAATGATGAAAAAAAACCACAACATCCCACTGTTTGAAATTATGATTCAAAAATAGCATATATAGAAAATCTGGGAGATGAGAAATGTATTGAAGTGACCAGACATTTCTTAGGAATATTTTATGATAAGAACCAAATTTAGAAATTTGGTGAGACTCCTATATTTCAGGAGTGTTAATTTTACTTACTAAGCACTTGTTCTGAGAACTCTAAGGTAAATGGCATATCTCACATTAGCCTTTTCTAACTTCCTGCTAGTTTCTTAAGGAATTTTAAAAGGCCTGAAAGATAATCACCTTTGGATGGCACATATAAATTACACTCCTAATTGGTTTCCTAATAGAGTCTAATGATCACAGGATTGTCACAGTTGGAAAAGACCTCTAAGATCACTGTGTCCAACTGTCAACCAAAAAAAAAAAGGAAAGAAAAGAAAGGAAAGAAAGAATAACTAAATACCTCACCAGCCAAAGAAAGCATGTCCTGAAGTTCCTTATCTACACATCTTTTAAATACTTCCAGGGATGGTGCCTCCACCACCTCCCTGGACAGCTCGTTCTAGCACCTGACTATTTTTCAGTAACGAAATTCTTCCTAATTCTTTCTTGACTAAACAGAAGAATCAACTTGACCTTTGATCTTGGATGAATTCTACAATTTATAATACTTCAATAAATTGAATTGAGACTTTTTTTTTTCCCTCCCAAAATATACTGAGATATTCTATTTCTTGCAAATAGACAGGAAAAGACAAATGTTCTGTGAAATAAGAAATGGGAATATTCAGGTCAGCTGGTCCTATATGTCCTGTTTTGAGTGGGAGCAGAACTTAACTAACTTCACTGTCTGAAGCTAGCAGCATGTTTCCATGAGTGATTGCTCACTGTCACTGCCCTGACGCTAGAGCATGACAATACATCTCTAAAATAAATTGTAAAGAAAAAGAAATCAATATAAGTACAATAACAGTACAATAACAGTACAGTTTAACAACTCAAGAAAGAACACGGCTGTTTTGAAATACATATTTTGATAAGTACCTATGTATTTTACATCCAAAAAACTTCAGAGAACCTTCAGTTTCTAGAAAATCAGCAATAGCAGACAGGGTTCCAAAATAATCAAAACTCTGCTTCCCTATTTATGGATTGTCTATTGTTGTTGATTAAATTTCTCTGCATGACATCAATAAGCATGTCTTGTTATATTAATTTTTCCATACTCAGTCAAAGATATGGATTTTTTATAGCCTTTTAAAATTTTCCTTTAACATGAATATATGCAGCAATTATGTTTAATTGTATCAATCAACACTGAGCTACATTTAGAATTCCATATTTTTCTCTCTCTTATGTACTACTGTTTAACTATAAAGTGATATTTCACTGTAAGTAATTAAGGGAGGGTTTAAACAACAAAGCACAGTAGTCTAAAGCCATACCAGTAGGCATACAACATTATAAGTTGTACAATCACAAACAATATTCAATTTAGTAAGAAGGAGATAAATCCAATAAATTGATCAAAGCCTTTGACAGTAAGACAAAAGTCTTTGATTGTGTATGTGGCTCCAATAACAGTTTACAATAGTAGTGGTCATGTGTAGAAAGGAGGTAGCAATGTCTGACAGGCTTTGATAAGGATATTGAGATGAAACTATTAAAAAAATCTCACTTGTAAGACACACAGTTTAAATTCTACATGACAATAACCATGGAGGTTAGATAAGTTCAGTAATATGTCACTATTTCTCCTTGTGGTTTTCTCCCCATATTTCCAATAGTCAAACCCAAAAGTAACAACCTCAAACACAAAATGAGCTTTCTCTTAAATTAATAGGTTGAATTGGTGCTTATTAGATTTGTGTAACTAATGCACAGTAACTGTTTTGTTTTCAAGCTGACCTGTATCTTTAAATAAGCCTGATTTGAATTCTTGCTTCTAAATTGGAACAGGAAAAATCCAAGACCTATGCATAATTTAATCTCCTATTGCTTTTTTTCAAATCAAAGCTGTTATTCATTAACATCTTAGCTAGTGAATTAACCAGCATGTTATGTTAACCAAAAATATGTATATTGAATCTGTTATTTGAATGATAATAATTTTCTTTGACCTCAGAATCAGGTCTCAAATGCTAAATCGTTTTAGAAAACAAGCTGATCCGTAAAGTCTATATATTTTGCTCTTATGTATATCTAATAGAGAAATTATTTTAGAACTAGGTTAAAACCAGGTTTGGACTGCCTTAAGCAACCAGTTAGGAGATAAATTTATAAATAGCAGTCTATTCATGCACCAGTTGAAACACTTTGGTAAAATTAGGGACTTCAGAAGATTTCTCTTGAAATAGCTATTAATTTCTTTAATAGAGATATTAATTACTTCTTTGCCATTTCTCAAGGTAAGATGACATTCAAATGACACATTACTAATATATACCAAGGGAATTATTAAAAAAAATGAAACACCCATGTATCTAATTCTTCTCAATTTTTAAACTCTTTAATACAGTTCCTGAAAATAATTTTTGTTCCAGGGTATGGACTTTAATTTTTTGTTCAATCCTCATGCATTTACTCATGTAAAGCCTATACATTCTCCCTGTATAGTAACTGAAATGGGGCTCCTTACTTAATGTTTAAGACAGTCATAAAGTAATATCATTTTCTTTTATTGTTGTTGTGGTGGTTTTTGTTGGGTTTTGTTTGTCTGTTTGTTTGTTCCATCCCCCCAGTGTTTCAACAGAAGATAGTTGCATTTGAAAACTATGTTAACTGAGAGAAGGTTTGGGGTTGTTGGTTTTTTTTTTAGAGCATACCACACCTATGACTATAGAGGAAGATAAGAAAGACCATCACCTGAATGCTGAAAATAGCCATGAGATTACTGAATGACCCTGAGGAACCAGCACAAACCAGAATATCTGTTTGGCTTTATCTGCTTGTTGTTGTGTGTTGACAGATAAAGTGAAATATCTTTCTGAAGAAAAAGCTTAGAACTAAAAATATACAGTGTAATCTAAGAAGCTGAATAATTATTTCTATCTCTGGACATATTTACCCAATAAAAGGTGAGAGTTGGAAAACTTGCAAGCAGTGTAAGCTTTTTAGCTTGGCAGTCATGCCCATCACTCATCTGGATTTCTCAGAATCACAGAATTTTCACAGCTGGAAAAGAACTCTAATATACCAGATAATAATATTACTATTATTATTCATTAACCTTCCAAAAAAGCTACCAAAAATCCCTTCACCATTCCAGTGGACCATGTCCTACAGTGCCTCAGTTTTGAGGCAACTGCACAGTTTTGAATACCTCAAGGGAAGGTGTTTCCACCACCTCTCTGGACAGTAAAGAAATTCTTTCTACTCTCTAGTCTAAACCTCCCCTGGAGCAAATTCAGCCTGTTTCCTGTATCCTGTTGTTATCAATGACTAATCTCAGCACAGTGCTCCTGTTGTCTTGCCTTTTTGCTTTCTACAGTTTAGTAGGCAAGAATTACAAGCCAAGAATTACTTATGATGTCTGATTCTGAACATTTATTAGCATGTTTCTTACTTGTGATGTCAGGTTTTTTATTATTGAGATATGTTTCTGAATCAACATCACATAAACATTAGAAAGCATTGAGAACTTCAAATATGGTGGGAAATGTGCTTTTTTAGAAGGTCTGCCATTCACTAGAGGTAATAGGTTGTCTGTAGGAGATGGAAAACTATTTAATCCTTTGCTCTCACCTGATCATCCAGCCTTCTAGAATCTCATGTTTCCTATAACTGTCAGTACAAAGGCAAATTATTTGTCATTTGTCATGACAAGTTATAATACTTAAAGATTATTCAGAAAAGCAGAAGTCTTAAAGGGTGACAAAAACTAAACAGAAGATTAGAAGAGAGGTCATGTCGTGGTTGATCTTTCAGTGAGTGTGGTACCTGTTAAAATTTATTTTTGCATTTCCAGCTTTTGTGGAGATATGTGTTAGCAACTAAAATGAGAGACATAATGGTAGGGTGAGCAGCACAGTATTTAGTCTTCTTTTGAAACTTTTTTTTAACAGAGGAGGATCTACTGTATGGAACTTCGTTCAAAAAAACCAGCACACAAATGTTGCTTCTTCCTCATAAGTTAATGTATTTAAAAGTTATTTTTACACATACCTTTTCTCAAACTGTGCTTTTTAAAAATATTTCCGAAAGAAAAATCTGCACAAATAACATGTGTTTCCTTTTTTTCTCAGAATTTAAGAAGCTATTTAATGTGTGAATATCCATAATCACAGAAAACTATTCATATTATGAAAAATGCTCTGAATAAAATGCAACATTCTAGATTTCTGCTATAAAACTATCTTGCATTTGCCATCTAATTCTTGATTAACAATAGCTTAAAATTGCAAGAAATATGAGAGAAGTGGTTGTGGCTACTGAGAAAAAAGTTGATTAAATGTAATAATATTTGCTTTACACTAGAAGTAGCAAAAAAGAATGATTTGTTTAGGAGGTTCTTTTATGAAAAAACAAGAAAAAGGTTTTCATAGCTTCCACCATTTTGAATTATTAAATAATGACAAAAAATGGTAAATTGTTTTAAAATCCCAAAAGAGCATATGGCTACTCTATCTTTAAAGAGAAAACAGACAATTCAAGAACCATTTGATAGGAGAATGTTTTCTGTGAAATTATGATGTTACAAAGCTTATAAGGTAAACAAAGTTTTTAAAAAGAACAGCAAGTAATACCCAAAATCTATCACAGATTTAGCTTTAATTCCAAGACATATGTTAGATATGGCTATTCTGCAGGATAAAGGGGAAAAATATTCCTTTTCTAGTTGGCCTCGATCCATGGTTAAGAGTGGGCTTATTAGTGTTCCAAATTCACTCTTACCATGTATTAAAGAATAAACTCTTAAGACGAAGCTTTCTACTTCCACACAAAACATTTCACAATGCTATTCCTTGAGAACATCTTCAAGAAATATTGTAACATGCAGTTAAGAACTCAACATGTATTGAATTCACTGCTTAATATCCATGACAGTCTAGCTGTCCATCTCCTACAGTTTACCAAAGCTCTACCACCAAATGAAACTCTGATTGTGGCTTGTTTGGTTGGTTTGGTTTTTTTAACATAAGAAGTGTGCTAGATAAAGAGTAAAACTAATCTGTTCTCTTGTCTAGGAGGGATGATAAGTTGGCACATGCTTTCACAGCTCTGAGGCAAGGTTAATGGAGTCTCTGTAGGAGCCTGAATGTTGATATTATCTTTATGATCATTGTTGTAGTTTCTGTTCTTGCTACTGTGATAAAAAACATCATCATTTCTGTTGCAGGCTCTTTATAATTACTAAAGCTCTTTATCTATACAGCTGTACTTCTTTAGAACATGTATGATCAGTGTGTCACTTTACCAGGTCAACTTCATGGTGTAA
Organism: Corythornis vintsioides; assembly: GCA_025447755.1. Lineage (NCBI taxonomy): Eukaryota > Metazoa > Chordata > Aves > Coraciiformes > Alcedinidae > Corythornis > Corythornis vintsioides. The sequence continues at coordinate 19,442 of JAOEGS010005167.1, forward strand.
CAATATGTTATGTTCAAACTAAAGCACCTTTGCACTTGCTTTTAAGGACTCCTAAATTACCAAGAAAGGTAAAAAGGGTGGGGGGAAAATAATGAGAACCTGATCTTTCATTAATTTTAAATCGAACAGATTAGCTATGTCTGAAGTATATTATTTATTAAAATATGATGTATAAAATCCCTGGTTTTCCAATCACTTGTATGTAGGATAGTTTTCTTTAGAAAGCAAAAGTTTCCATGGACAACTGTTCAACTTCACACTGCCTTTAATGAAATATATTTTGTTTTAATTAAACTTCTTACTTGAAAGTTTTCATGTCCAATAAAACATGGTCACCTATCTAAAATAATTTAAAGATCTTCATTACTGTTTTACTTCTCCCATTATAGACATCTGTCATTACTACATTATGTCATTATCACAGAAGTAAATTGGAGGCTTAATCTGTGTAATAACAGTAGTGCCTGGAAGACCTGCCACCCTAGGCAGCCAGCTACTTTGCCTCGCTCAAAAATGGATCCTGTGGAGTTATAAGAGAAAAGCAGATACTTTAGCTCCATGTATAAAGTGTTTGTCCCAAAGAATTTCAGACTAGAGAGATTACCCAGGTCATGAATGAAGTCTGATTACTGTACCAGAACTGACATTTCTGTCAGCTATATAGTGAACAGTGTTACTAAATACCATATTCATTACTCATTAACTGATTCTAAAGTGCATTAATCAAACTCAGTCTAATATACAAAATGAGTCATAACAATTAGAAATTAACTGCAATGCAATGAACAACATCTCTGAATCAATGCTGTATTGTCTGTGTTAGATTTCCTCTCTTCTTTGCACTCATCATTAAAACAAAAAGAGTTCTTCATCTCTGTTCATTGATTCTGGATCACCAGTGCAGACTGCAGCCATTTGGAAAGCAGGCAGCTCACAAACAAGGGCAGCAGGAGTAATAACTCTTTTACTATAGTTTACAATTAGCAAATCTTGGTACAGGTTGCACCCCGTGGGCTTCTTAAAAATTGGGCAGCCCAATTATCAACATCGGGAACTCTGGACACTGATTTATGAAGAATATCATTTCCATAAAGAATAAATTGAACAGTGTGACTGAGTATTGAGTAAAATACCATTTTTCTAAAGTTCTAAGATAATTTATAGTATAGAAGTATTTTGCTTTGGCTCAAAAGGGGTTTGCAAATAAATTTTTTTCCATGACCTTCTGAAACAGTCTTGAACTTGAGTGTAAATTCACATGAATGGCAAACAAAAAGAAAACCAAGCCACAAAACCCTGCAGCCGGACACAGTCTTCTCTTTTGTAGATCTGGCTCTAGGCACAGACTGTGCTTCTGTTGTTAACACATGTACCTGGCACAATGGTCCCCTTACTGATACCACCTGGAAGCTCATTGTCACTAGTGGGTATAACAAACCAGAAAAACACTGCTTGTGCTGACATCACCTTTGTGTGAAACATCCATCCACGTGCAGTCGGTGTCTCACAGGGCACTGGCCAAGGTGGTGGCACACTGTGGAAAGCACAGGAGTATCAGACTTTGCTGGTACTTCTAGCACAAGATGCAAAGCTTTGGATGCATTCCAGCACAAATGGATGAAGTATCTTGGCTGGCTCATAAGGCAGAAAGGAAGCTGATACCCAGCTCTGTCCAAACCCATACATCAGCTCTCACAGCTCTTACTAAACCTCAGGATAAATGCATAAATCACATAGGTTTTATTTTGGGAAAGAGCAAGATTACAAATAGGCAGTGATCTAACTACTTCCCACACTGAAAAACTCAACTCACGATGTGAGACCTAATTTTAATGTCATAAATTCTTTAGAGATCAGCATCATTTTTTTTTCTTCTTTTTGGAAAAAGGTACTTGTAAAAAAGATGGGTTTATGCATGCTTTTTATGCTTTCATTGTAAAAGGACTAGAAGTAGGACAAAAGCCACAAAACTTAAACTCCTATTGGAACTGGATGATGTAAAAGACATTATTGCCCTGTTAGATCACCTTTTGATCCACTATATACCTACTGAACTATCAGAAAAAAAGTTGTTCTTTTTCTTCTTTCATCCTGTTAATAAGCAGGGCAGAGGAGAACCAGGACTTTTTCCAGTCTAAGCAGAGAATTATGTCAGATGAACCATACCATGAAACTATACACGTACCTTAAAGACTTACCTACCTGCAGATAAATGTTAGTGCACAGTAAAATTAAAAAAAAATTAAGAACACTAGCTTCACTTATTTCTCAATCTTACTACAAACCAAATGCTGGGCACTCTATCTTTTTTTTTTTCCTCAAGTAAAATAAGTTCCTTTGACTAAAGGCTCTCTGTGGTTATGCCTCTAAAGGTATTTCACAGACAGATAAGAGCTGTAGTGTGCCCACACTCTGAGCCAGCAGGAAGCTTTGTAGTAACATGCAGTGCCACGCTGAGCACAACTTAATTGCCCTTGCTGACAAGCCATGTACAGCAGATTGCACTCTGCTCATCACAGAGACATGATGCTGCCAGTGCTGAATGTGGGCAGAATGAACTCATACCTTTGATCTCCCGTGAGCAAACCCAGCATTCTTACCCATCTAGTTAGTACAGAGTAGTGAATGCTTTAAATTCACATTGTGATTTACCATACCTTAATTTCTCTGGGCAGATGAACCCTACACCAGACAATCTCTACTTCTTTTGTGTTGCATTTTTGCAGTGGGGAAATGATATTGATTGATAAAATCATTAAAATCTGAAATTAGTCCTAAGAAACAAAAAGCTAAGTGTAAAGGAAATACACACTTTGTGCTTTAGTTTAAACTGATGTTACTTAAAAAGCAATTTACATATAAGAATAAAATAAATTCTACTAAACTAGGAGGAGTGGCTGACACAGCAGCAGGCTGTGCTGCCATCCAGAGAGACCTGGACAGGCTGGAGAGCTGGGCAGGGAGAAATTGAATGCAATTTAACAAGAGCAAGTGTAAAATGTGCATCTGGGGAGGAAGAACCCCATGTATCAGTACAGGCTGGGGGCTGATTAGATGGGGTTTTTCTCCCCCTCTACTCTGCATTGGTGAGGCCCCACCTGGAATACTGTGTCCAGTTCAAGAAGGACAGAGAACTCACTGCTGTAGCATTAGAGGAAACTTTTGAATCTCAAAATCTGGATACTTATGAAACCTGCTTGTTAAATTCCTCCAAGAGAACTAAAGGCACAACAACTCCCAGGACTCTATCTGCCCATTTGGATCATTTCTTGTGTTATTATTGAGCTAAGTTACTTTGCTTAGTGCATAGTTTATAGAGATGGCTTTGTAACCAGTAAACAAATGATAAATAATAACACTTTTGTGGGATTAATATTTTCATCCCCATTTTGATAGAAATGTATGTCAGTATGGCTGAGGGCTACTTCACTCTCACAGCATCTTTTTTTCCAACTAGCAGTCCTAGGTGAGACGTAGGAAGATCAAACAATTGAAGCAGTTGTGGTGGAGTAAAACAGAAACATGAAATTCAACTATTCACCTGGTTTCTTAATGGCCTCAGAAAATCTAAGAGAAGCTTTGGCTTGGCTGTGAAATCTTTCTTCTGCTCGCACTGGGGCACTGCTAACACTAGGAGGTAGAACAAGAGCAACATTTCCATGACTCACAGAGGCAATGGGAAGATATTTTCCAGTGTCACACTTGTCTCTTCATCATCCTATACACAAGTACACACTGTAGCCTGCCCTAATGTCTCTGCTGTATGTGTTTGTTTGCTGTGAGGTAATACACTCACTGCTCTACATGAACTGTCTCTGTTCAAAGAGGTGTTACATCAAAAGTGTGTCTTTTATTGCCCATAAAAGTTACTTTAGTATTTGTACAGCTGCCTTCATTGGATCTGTCTTTACAGCTGCAAAGACTTGATTTAGCACATACTAGACTGCCTTACTGCTGAGCTATGGAAGCTCCACATGTGCTGGCAGCTTGCTTTCCTTGGATTATGGTCCCAAGGCTCTAAAAACCTTTAAGAATAATGACAGTTAAAAGATGCTCAGAAAACACAGACTTGCAGACCTATCATTTTGAAAAGAGTTTTCTGAAAACAACTAAGGAATGCAAGCACCTTGGAAACAGGATCTCAGAACACTTCTGATAAAGGAAAACAACTTCATCTTTTAGATATGGAAATCCTGGTACAGGAGCAGTAAAATTAATTTACTTGCCTTTACTGAAAGCATTCATACAGCTTCCACTCAAAGACCCCTGACAATCTTACAAGCATTACAGCATTTAGCAAGAGAACACCTATTTATGAAAACACTATTTTTTCACAAACAATAAAACAGGGATTAAGTGATATTTTTAAAAGTAGAAGTCTCCTGCTACTAAAGGCTGACTGACTGATGGTTTTACTTTGACTCAATTACATTGAATTACAACAGAATGCATGTGACATTTCAATTCTTTGAAGAAAACAGTTAGTGAAATCAAATTAAACTGACCCCAACCAAGTATATTTCAGTCAACTTAGATTTGGATTATTGATATATGTGTATTTTAGGTGCATTGATTAACATAGTATATCTTGTTGTCATGTAATGAAGTTATTTACCTACTTTTTTTCTTAAATAAACACATTTTTATAAGCTACTGAAATGCTTGACTAATAAAATTATTTCAATTACAAAATTTGGAAGAGGTAATGCAATAGCAAGTGAAATATTTCTAATTAAATTCTGCAACAGATAAACTTTATTAAGCCTTCATACTAATCAATAAAGCATCTGAATACAGTCAATAAGGAGTATTCAAGCAAAGACATTTTATTGGATTCATCTTTATAGATATGAACTGAAAGCATCAAGAATAAGACTATTATGTAATTGTCTTATGGTAACTAAACCTCAACTCCCATATTCAATAACTCAAATTCTGACTGCTCATATCAATATTATATCACTATACATCATAATTCACTTCCACAATGTGATGTCAAATGCCTTTAATTATATTAAATATGGAAAATAAGAAAAATAAGCTATTTTAAAGTAATAAATTGATTCCTAATTTATCATTGCTATAAACCAAGATAGTTTTAACTAAAGCTTTATCTAAACATATTAATCCTTCTTTTCAGGCAGAGTCTTCCTATACACAAACACTTCTGAGTACAGGAATTTGAAGGTTGTAGGCAAGAATGTGTTAAGACATTCCTCTTTAGAAGAAGATGCTATCCTCTCTAGCTTGTGCTTGCAAAGACAGTCTCCTTCTCTAGTGACTTTTAAGACCTGCCTAGATCTGGTCCTGTGTGGCCTGCCCTGGCATGGGGGTTGCACTCGATGAAACTCCCTTCCAACACCTACCAGGCTATGATTCTAAGACTTACTCAACCTGGGTGCAGAAAAAATCCACTATCTCCATCAGTGACAAGACAGAGGATTTGAAACACAGGCAGAGAATATAGTGGAACAGCACCAATAACTAAAGAAGGTATATTAGAAGAACTTTTCCTTTCTGTGCTCTGTATCTTGAAATGCTAAAGTTGACAAGCTTTCTTTTTGGCAAAGCTTTTAAGAAAAGAATGAGAGACCCTGTGATTAATGGTTGTAGCAACAAAAAATAAATGAGGACAAAACTGTACTGTGAAAGCCAGATTGAACAGTTAGTAAAAAGCTGCCAAATATGCTGAATAGCTTGAAAATTGGCTTTTATAAAACAAATCAGTGTGCTCATTGTAATGTTAGAAATAAGTGCTTTCTTTTAAAATTTAAAATATATAATTCAATAGTTGTGTAAATTATTTATTTATCTAAATCCATAGGAACTGTATCTCCTCTTTCTAATTTCTATGGCTTTGTGTATTTTGGCTGATCTGTGGTGTATAGTCCTGTGACAACTATAACATAGTGTTCTGCTCTTCTCAGAAATGGGAGCAGCACTGTACAGTAGACAGTAGAACTATCAGCTACACCACTGTCTGGCTATTTCTAACTCTGCTCACCGTTGTGCTGCGACCACAGGTGCACTATGGCAATCTGAAGCTGGAGCTGGGGACATTTCCTTGACTTCTCAGTTTCTTAACTTGTTACAAAGTGTTTGCACCTCTTCTAAGATGGCATTAAATACCCATTATCTTGGTCTTTATTAATAAAATATGGAACTGTTATCAAGTTTAAAATAAACTTTCTAGACAATTTTTTTTTCCTGTTCACAGATTACAATGTGTTCACTGCCAGGTTCCTGTGCACTGAATGTTGAGATCAACTGCCTTCATTCTAAATTTAAATTTAAAATTTCTGTACACGACCCTAAAAGTGGCCCCTTTTCAATCTATTACTCATTCCCTGCAGAAGTATATTTTTTTAAAAAAATATTTATTTTATATGCAAATAAATCACTTCTCTTGCCTCACTAGAGAGAATGTTGAGTTATTCATTATAATGTATTCTTTCAGAATTTTTATTCTTAGTGGCAACCTCTTCCAAACTTGGAACATTTCACAGCAAGCATAGGAACTAACATCTTTTTCACACAGCATGACATTAGACTATTTGGCTAAAGACCCTAGAATGTTGAAAAAAAGAAACAAACAAAAAATCATATTCACAATCTTTGTGTTTACTTGTTATGCTCAATTTGTTCTTTCATGCTTGGAGAACACTATGGAAATGTTGATGGCTTGGTGTTTTATCTCTATAAAGAAAGGGAGCATTTTCTCTCTATCATCCATTTACCATGATGTGTACAGGAAAAAAAGGAGATGAAGCTATAGCTGGGGGAGAATATGTTTTCTTTTCAGATGCCAGGGAGTGTCTTACATTCTGTGGTCTCTGGAACATTTACTGAAGGACTCCACACTGTAATTTTTAATCTCTAAACTGTACATTATTCTTTTACTGTACAGAGAAATGTTAATGTTATTCAGTGACTGTGTTTGAAAATTCAAGTTTACTTGGCCATTTTTAAAAAACTTTTATTAATTATCTTAATAAGAGATTATTATTTCTCTTCCAAAAAAAAAGGTACAAAAATTTTAATTAATGCTTTCTTATAATCAGCAAATAAAATGATGTGCAGCATAAAAATGATTGGTGCAATGGTTGATATATGCACAATAGCACAGCTATTTGGTTTCATACTTGCATGGAAATACATTTTCAAATAAAAAAAAATAACAGTCTTATTCATTTACTATGTTAATTGTTGACTGACATGACTCTTTCAAAGACAAGACATATAGAAGCAGATGTGAAAAATTATGAACTCAAATGTTCATTTCCCAAAATTTTGATTTGGCTAACTTGAAATTATGTCTTCGAAGTAATAATGCCTTGGACTTTATTTAAAACATATTTTTATCATCATTATTTTTCTCAAGGTGGTGCTTTTGTCATAATAATAAAAAAGAATATTTACCTTTCAAAACAATTTTCTATTTTATTAATTTTAACTATGGTTGCTTTCCATAACACCCTATAAATCCTTATCTCTTGCTTTGTGAAGTGACAATACTAACCAATTATTTCCCCAGTATTCCACCTCTACCATAAAGTAAAAATATTTTCTAATTTCTGTTGTTAGATAATGTGTAACTACTTTCACGTTAGTGAAAATAATGTCTGATTTAATTTTCTGACAGATGACAACTTAAATTTAAAGAAAAATAACTGTTTTTTAACAAACGTTTATGAGACAAGAGGATGAGTCTCCTCTTTACCTTAGATCTGCAAAAATATGATCCATGAAAATACATGCATGGTTCTTTTGGGAATCTCTACCTCCTTACTTTATAAACACAGATGAAGCAAGGATCTTATCTCCCTTTCCTTTCTGTTAGTTCTGAGAAAAGCTCTTGAAATTATTACACCAACCTGCTAACATTTTTAAGTATAAGAAAGGATAGTATAGAACTGAAATACTCATCCCTTCCCTCAGAAACAAACATGTGTATTAATAGATCATAAGGCAGAAAAATTGCTAATATGCCCAGAAATGTTTTCCAGATTTATTTGGTATATATAATATACTTTAGACTAGCAATACTTTAGGATTCATTAAATTAAAGACTGACTCAGGAAGTTCTCCAAGGTACCTTTTATATAGTCTTAAAAATAAGGAGCTGCATGGAAAGAGTGTGCTATTTCTTCTCCTTGCTGACAGGAATAATATTTTATGGAATTTACTCAGAATTAAATCTTTATGGCCTAAAAAGAAAATAATAATTTCTATGGTATAATTCATTGGAACCTAAAATTGCCAAGCGAAACAGATAAATTATTCTAAAATTGTCTGTTTCTCTGTATTGACTATAAGGGAAACTAAGAGTGATTAGGTAAGGAGCTCACTAAGGTTAGACTAAATTAATTGTCTATTTCTGTGGGAAAAGCAGATCAATACAGAGAACAGAAAGGTAAACTCATGAAGGGCTCATTACTTCAAATGTTTGGTGACATTCTTGGGATACATGCTTCCCAACTTCCTGAATTCATTTGGTGACCAGTCAGCACAAGTGTTAACAATGCCCTTGGCAGCCTGGCCTTGGCACTTCAGCAAGCAACGGGAAGGTTGCAATTCAGGGACCATTTGTACTTTTTCACTTAGAAAAATACATCTTGGGCATAGAGGTTTTATAAAGTTAGGAGGTTTTGCAAGTAGTCACATAATGCAAAAGGGTTTTTCCACCTCGTTATGCATCTCACACAGTCTTTCTGAAAAAAACAAGCAACCAAACAAACAAGAACACAAATTCAGCCATAAAGTAGCCCACAGAGCAGTGGCCACAGTACTCACTCTGGTTCAATCCTCCCCTTCACCAGAAAAAAGGCATAGTAGGAATCATTCTCACATTGAAGAGAATCCTTAGTGGAATACAGTTCCAAATAACTTCTCCTTTCTGATGCTATACATGATTAAATACTTGGATAATGTAGAAAACCTTCAAAAGGAGGCAGTGAGACTCAGACAGACATTACCATCAAGTCCTTAATTTCAACCAGGAGGTTAAATCCGGATTTCTGTGCCTCTCAAGAGAATCCCCTGACCTACCTGCTACTAGCTATTTTGGTTGAAAGATGAAAATAAAAATAATCCTACTTATCACTGGTCTTATACAAATAGGGACTTCTTAACCAGGTTCTCCATGCTCATATGGTTTGTGCTGAAATCAATAGACATACATTCTGCACTGACATAGGACAAATCCAGTCCTTAGCTGTGTGATGCAGACAGTAGGCATGGTGGTGAAGAGAAATTCCTATATCAAAATTACAGTCTTTCAGTTCACAAGTTAAATAAGGTAAATGAGCCTAAAAGCACAGTTTAGCATACCTATAATCTTTTTTAAAATTGCTTCTGGCATCCCCCACTATCATTATTCCTTAGTTTTTACCTCCTCACCCTATACACCTCAAATGTTGTGGCTCCTCTGTCTGTGAGCCCTATGAATATGAAAGGTTTTCCTTGCACAGACAGAAAATATCATAGCTCAGATCCAGGGGCAACGAAAAGGGTGGTTGAGAAAATCCTAATGTCATTCTGTCATTGTGGAAAGTGACAGATAAAAAATAACTTTCAAGAAAATAATACAATGCAAGCCACAGAAAGTGCTGGATGTTGCTTTAAAAATCCATGGGAAGAAATGGAAGTATTCAGCTTTCACTGCACTATTTTGAGAGGTATGATCATCTGAAAGTTGTGTCAAAAGGTAGACACAGATATGCATGCACACTTTAAGGACAATTTTCAGACAGCATTTAGGAGGCTATATTTTGAGTAATGGAAACTAACAGGTATATTTCAAAGACTTATCAGTAAGAATTACACTAGATCAATAGGAACATGGAAGAGAACATTGATAAATCCATGAAAAAGAGTAGTCAGTCAACAATAAGAATTCTTCTGAGGGTACCTGGTATTGAGCCAATTATCAAAATTTGCCTTCACTTCCCTCATGATCATTGTCATTCATTATATGCCTTCTGGTTAGTCAGATGCTGTTTCATTTTCTTAATAAATTAATTGAGATGAATGGAGATGAGCACCCATACTATGAAAGTATGAAAGTGCAGGAACAACCCAGGACTTCAGCAAAATTATATTTTAGTCTTCATTAAATGGGAAAATCAGTGTCACAACACAAGGCCCTTAGTAATGTCAGCAAATGCTCTTCATATATATCAGCCAGGAATGCTCACTCACAGCCCAGAAAGCCCATCATAGTCTTGGTTGCATCAAGAGAAGTGTGGCCAGCAGGGTATTTTCACCTGTACTCTGCTCTTATGAGACCTCACCTGGAATACTATATCCAGCTCTGGGTAAGAAAGACCCCAGTGTAAGAAAGACTTGGATCTGCTCAGGCAGGTCCACCAGAGAAGGATGATGGAGCTTCTGGAGACCTCTCCTAAGAAGACAGGCTGAGAGAGTTGTAGTTGTTCAGTCTGGAAAAGGCTCCTCTACAGCATTCCAGTACCTACTGGGGTCCTACATGAAAGATAAGGAGCTACTCTTTATCAGGGAGTGTAGTGATTGGAGTCTTTATACTTTGACAGGTGAAAAAGCCAAGAAAAATCTGATTAAACATAAAAAAGGGAATGATAGTTATTGATAGGCATCTCTATTGACAGGAACTCAGTAATTTGCATAATCATATAATAGTTTTCTTTTTCTTACAGATGTAGAAAATACCAGAATTTCCTTCTGAAATTCTTCAATCATCTTCTTTTACAAATGTGGACACTTTGTGTTACTTTGTGCTGTGTTCTAGCTAAACTTCAAAAGTCAATCACTCCCTCACTGCTTCACTATCTTCATGATCCTGGAGAGAAGGAAGATAGAAACTGTCTTCTGAAGAAGCAAACAAAATTTAAAATGTGTTGAATACATTATAGATCTTCACTCACTAAGATAATAAAGTTTAATATTAAACAGAACCCCAAACTTTCACTTCAGTGAACATTCTTTATCTCCATGATTGGATTATGAAATTAGAATATACATACAGTTTCTTGTTTGCTGGAAACAGGAAAAAACTAATGCTATGAAGAATTCTGTTTTAATTCCTATTGTTTTTATAAGATTCAAGACAGCAGAGGGAACATGTTGGTATTTAACATACATTGTATATATGGTTGTCAAAATTCCTGGTAAGCTTTATTTTATTACATGCTACATTAGCAACTTCCATCATTTGCATTACTGCTCCATTAAAACAATTACCTAGGCTGCAGCAAATTATATAATGCATAGAAGGCCTGAAAAAACCCATGAAAACAAGAGGACATTTTAAAATCACTTTCCAAATAATAACATGTTTGTCAAATTAATTACTGACATCTACATATACACACAAACAAAAATACTCATGGTTGCACATTTACATCTTCCCATCAGTTTATATAATTTAAGCAGCAGATTTTCTATGTAATAAAAATAAACAAAATAGCTTGGAATTACTTCTTAAGAGGTTTTTAGGATTTTCTGAGAGAATGAATTGATTAATTGAAGGATATTATTCCAAAATATATTGCACACATCTTCCATATCAAAGTCTTAAATAAACTGAGTACATGAGACTGAAGAAAGTGACTTTTACCAGCACTCTAGCACAGCTCTACCAGTATTTGACCAAATAAACAAAATGTGGAATTTCAGGCCATAAACTGAGATTAAATCACACATACAAAATTCCAGTTTACCATATTTATTACATTTGCAGTCCAAGATCTGAACACCCCACACACTTCACCTCATCTCTTCAGCAAAACAGGTTTTAACATAAGCAATTCTATTTCCTCAGTCCTATTAGAGTTTCTGTATGAAACCTCTCTATGGTATGTATACATACAGTGTTTCTGTAAACCTCTACTCACAAATTCTGCATATAGGAAAAATATGCTGTAACAAGACTTACACTAAGATTAATGAGGATTTATTATCTTTTCAGCTGTGGAAGATAGACAAGTAGTACAACCAGCCCTGAAATTACTTTTGAAATCCATGAAGCCTTGAAATGTCTGCTTTGAATTCAATTGCTTGTGGCAAGTAATAGATATATTGGCAGTACACAAGTCAATACATCAATATTTTCAGTTCACAGCTGGAACTGTGTCCCTACTACCTCTGTCCTGTTGATACATTTCTCATTTCTATTTAAAAATATCACATTAACAGAATGTTAGGCATTGGAAGGGACCTCAAAAGATCGAGTCCAATCCCCCATGCCAGAGCAGGGTCACCTAGATCAGGTCACACAGGAACACATTCAGATGGGTTTTTACTGCATCCAGATAAGGAGACTCCACAACCTCCCTGGACAGCCATAGTCCAGTGTTCTGGCACCCTCACCATGAAAATGGTTTTTCTTATGTTTATGTGGAACCTCCTTGCATCCATTGTGCCTTGTCCTGTCATTGGATGACACTAAAAAGAGCATGGCCCCATCCTCCTTACACTCACCCTTTAAATTTATTATTTATAAATATTACCAGTTACTATTTTATCTGATACATAAAATAAATTATTAAAAAAAAAATTGCTAACACCTGAAATACACTGAAATATGGAATACAGCTCTTACTTAGGGAGACAATCCACAAATAACACAACAGAGTAATGACTTTGTTGTCTCAGTGAATCACACTTGCATTGCTTCCCCACAAGATTTAATTTATATCTGAGCTGACAGTTAACTCTGTAACACAATTAACAACTCCTTTAAAATTTAAACTGCAAGTAGAATGTTTACATATTTTTCCCAGATTAACTTGAATATTATTATATTTTTTAAACTTTCCTCATCAACTGATAATATAATAAACTTTACAAGTTTCAATAATTTAGAAATAAAGACATCTGTTTTCATTGTAACATACAGCAAAACTAATTATCTAATTTTGTGTTTATGCAATTCAGAGTACAGTTCCCTATGTAGCATTATCATAACTGGTAGCATTACACTTCAAATTTCACTTTTCTTCTTTTATATATAGCATAGAATCATAGAATGTCTGGTTGGAAGGAACCTCAAGGAACATGTGATCCAATCTTTCTTGGCAACAGCATGGTCTAGACAAGACAGCCCAAGCACCCTGTTCAGCTGAATCTTAAAAGTCTGATGTTGGGGAACCACCACTTTCCTGGAGAGATTATTCCAATGGTCGATTGTTCTCTCATTGTTCTCTTTTTCCACACGGTTAAAAACATTTTATTCCTTTCTCTTATCATTTGGATATATTTTATATATATGTCTTTATTTCCTTGGGTTTTAAAATCAATATGTAGTGAAAATGTCCTAGTGCACATTTGGCATATAAAAAGGTCCCTCAGGCATCACAGTAAACTAGTTGAACATACTATTCATTTTTAACCAATTTTGCTTTAGAAGCTGAAGAGTACTATAAAAAATACAGCATGAATATTACTTAATTATGATCATTCAAGTGTGCTATATAGTTACACAGCTATTTTTAAGGAAAACCTCCACATTTTTCATGATGGCTTAAGAAATATAATTACTAAAAATCTACTAGAGTATTTTTATCTATGAAAAAAAGAAAGCATACTCTGAAGCAAAAGTTCCAAGATTCTCTTTTGCATTTGCATGCTGTCAGCTAAAAAAAAAATAAGACTAGAATTTTCCAATATAGAATCACAGAATGGCTAGGGCTGGAAGGGACCTCCAAAGGGCATCTAGAGCAGCCCCCTGCAGGGAGCAGGGACACCCTCAACTAGCCCAGGCTGCTCAGAGCCTTGG
>JAOEGS010005168.1:0-20100 GCA_025447755.1 Corythornis vintsioides
AAAGGAAACTAGCCCCTAATATGCAATAGAAATATATATTATATATATATATACGATTATGAATTTGTTTTAATGGGCTCTAGTAAATTGTAATATTAATGCTATTGCATGATACTTCACCTGAGCACCAGATGAAAGAAAACTCATGTCAAGTTGAAAAACAGATGTTCTAAAAGCTCCCAAGTTTGAGAGAAGAGCTGTGCAAACCATTTGCTATAAAATCCAGAAGCATATTAAGCCCACGTGACTTGGTTTCAGCACAGGCAAGAAACTTGGATGAAATATTCTTAAAAGTTTAGTCTTTAGAATTTAATATCAGAATTTTCAGGACTAAGGGACTTCTAGAGATGTAGCACTTTAAAAAGAAATGAAGAGAATGTTTGGATTTTTGGATGAATAACCATAACCCATTTCACAAACCCCTTTTACCAAAACATCAGTCCAGCAGAAAACACAAAAATCAGAGCAAGAATTTTTAAATTTGGGAGTAGTGAAACTTGATTATAAGCTTAAAAAAATTGCAAAGACTTGCTAAATTTATTGGCCACATCTATTTTACCAGCATTCCCTGAATGGAACTCCTATGCTTTCTTTGAAATCACCTAAAAAAACCCAAAACAAAATGACAAAACAGGCTCTAATTTGCTTAAAGGCTTTTTTTTTTTTTTTTAGCATGACTACAAGGGATCTGTGATCGTGGCTGCAGTGGAGCTTCTGTCATGTGGAATGGAAAGGAATAAAAATACTCTGGCAACTTTAACCCAGAGCATCTCTCTTCAAAGTATTATTCCTAAAATTCATTGACACGAAAAAAAAAACTATTTCTTGGGGAGCAAAGACTGAGTTTCAGACGAATTTCTAATTGCATTTTGGAAGACAAGGAAATTGTAGCATTCACTTATTTCTGGCTTTGAGTCTCATTTCCAAACTACAGAAGGTATTTTTTGCTCAAGAGTTGCAGATATCATTTAAACACAGCTCTGCAAAAGACAATTCATTTGTCAACCTGGGAATTGGGCAGCAGAGCTTTGAAGCAGGGCTTTTTTAGCCTTTAGGAGCTGCTGTTGTTATTTTTTGTGTTGGAAATGGGGTCTTTTCCTCCTATTTGAGTATGACAGAAAGGGACATTACTCAAGCTTTGCTTTCAACAACCCGGTAATTCAAAGGAGTCGATCCCAAATAATCACAAGAAACAAAGGGAAAGTCTCAAGCAAACCCTATAATTATTTTCTCCCACCCAAATAGCCTTGCTGGCACTTGGAATGTCCTCCACGACAGCACCTGGATTCCCCCTCCTGTTGTACACTTCAATCTCCCTATGGTTTTTGTGCACCCAGAGCATCTGATCCCTTGAAAACACTGTGGTAATGAGAAAAGAACTGATAATACAGTAGGACTCTGGCAGTTTCCCAGTGAAATCCAAGAAAGATCTAAATTTAGACATAAGCAAACACAAACATAGGCAGTATGTAACAAGATTTTCTAGCCCAATCATTTATACATGCCATGCTTTTGTCACACACAGCTTCTTGCTCCCATCCCAAAAAGTCCATGTGGGTGCTGCTGGTTTTTTTTTGTTTGTTTTCTGCTGGAAGCACTTAATTTTCAGGAGGTGAAAAGGATCTACTCAAATTTATGTTCTGCCAGGTGTCCATACAGTGAGGGACTTCAACTCTGGAACCTGTGAGCCTGTTCTGACAACTTCATTACACAAACCAGGTCAAACAGTAAGGGAGGAGTTCTGTGACTGGGAGTAAATGTGTATCTTGTATTCAGAAATCCAAATTCAGCCTTCCAAAATGATAAACCCAAGTTACAGTGCTCTTAAAAAACCAGATTTTTGTCTTGACCATCACAACACACACAGCAACTGAGCTCCTAGTAAGGCAAGAAAGGGTTCATTGGCTTGCAGAAAGGAAAATGGTTAAAACTATCTTGACATCTGAAAAATGACAGAAAGAACTGGGGAAAAGAACACTATTGTATTGTAAATATCCTTTCATGGAAAGGAAGAAAAGGAGGAGAAGAGTTTTTTGGTAGATATATGTAAGGTTGGAGGTTTTGACTTGATCAGTTGCTGGCATGATGCCATAAATGCCAAGATTCTTCAGTCAGTTAGATTATCCAACACTAAAATCCTGATGTATAGCCTTATTTAGATCCAAAGTCTTGCTGAACCAGAGGAATTTAGGAACCAGTCCTTAATTCAGTGTAGATTTACAAGGCAGGGCTCTCTGTGGAGCTGAGAATTAATCTTGCAGACAGGTAGCTCTGGCACAATTCCAGCTCTTGTAAAGGCTGGGATGTCTTTTCTGAGAGGTCCAGGAACACACATCTTCCCAGAGTTCATCCTTTACAAGATACCTACTGCAGTCACAAATGCACCTGCTTTAGACCCCACTGAAAGGGGAGCACCTCTCAAAACCAGTCTGCTGCTAAGAAAGCCTCTGTCTTAAGTGGGGAATAAAAATATTAAAGTATATGATATAATAATAATACTACTAATATGTAATATTATATTAAAATAAAAATACTTAGCTATAAAGTACAGAAATGGGTTGAATATTCCAAGTTTTTACCATCTCCTACATGCCCAGTACACACAGTTCCACGATACAGCTCCTCTTACACATACAACAAAGATACAACCCTGTTTCTCAACACTCACTATCTGTGCACTTGCCTTCGTTAGGAAATCTCACTGCATTTGGAACTGACATCGTGACCTGTCAGCACAGATCAGAGCAAATCATGCTCTGTGTGACAGGTAATTGTGATTACACTTAGGCCCTGTTTCATAATGAGCAAGCACCTCAAGTCTTGACTTGGAAGGGTCTTAATAATCTGATTTATTTTTTTAAAGGTGCTGGAATTTTGCTGATAGAACAGTCATGGGTAGACAAGGCTTCTACAAAGCAAAGCAATTAAAGTAACAGATACACTGCAGCCTGTAGTTGAATCTTTGTGCAACAGCTACCCCCAGCATTTTTTGAGAGATTTTTAAAGTAACTGACAGGACATAACTTCCTTTCAGAGCACCATCCTGTACCTTTAAGATCCACGCTGGAACGAGGCAGTGTTTTCAAGCTGCTCTTTGCCAAAACGTCTGCTGTGCCCTATTATCTGCAGCAGTGTGTGCTGTTCTTCCCCGGATCAAAGCAGGCATTCAGCACTGGACACACACGAGCAAAAGGCAGAACACTCACACGCCGTGTTTTCTGCAACTCAATGGAGCAGGACCTGAATATGGCCCAGGAAAAGATTTGTCAGTATTTTAAGATCAGAGCATTTTGTTCTTTTGGAAGCCATTTGTTGGTGCTTGATATTTTTTGTGTGTGCAACAGAATATTCTCAGGTCTGGTTGAGGAGATAGCACTGTAACGTATAGGAGTGAATGGGTTACATCTACATGGGGCTGCTAGATATTGATCATGTCTTCTGGGAATATGCAAGGAAAGAAAAGAAGGATTTTTTTCCCTTCTAAATGCGTGTTAAGGAAGAATACAGTCCCTCCAGTGGAGCCCCTAGCTGGCTGTATGTGCTGCTTTGTTTCCTGGAGGGAGAGGGCTATAAAAAGTGCAGATAAGGAAACCTAACTAGAAGGGTAGGCCTCTGAAAAGTATTCATTGTCTGGGGAAAGAGGGAGGAAGGAACTCACCTGACCTTGACCACCCAAGCTTTTAACACTCAAAAAAAGACTTTCAAAGCTTTCTGAGGGAGATTTACAGCTGTGAAAGGATGCTGGAATTACACTGCAGCAGAAGGAATTTAATTCTCCTTCGCTGCCTCCCCTCCCCCCAAACACTCAGGTCACTTTGGCATTTTTAGGAATTTAAATACACTGGGTTGGGAACTGACTGGCAGAATCAAAGGAATTCCTGGCTTCACACCCTCACACAGTCTCTCTCCCCATTTCTAGCACTTCTCTGACACTGGCTGCCTTTGCTGTGAGAACCAGGCTCCATGCCCCATCCCTCTGCTCTCTGTACAAACACCTGTCACACCTGTCTGTGGCTGCTGCAGGTAGCAACTGACACCCATGAGCAGTTCCTAAAAGCTTTTCTTTTGCTGAAAGGTACCTGTTGTGAGCAGTCCTCAGCCTTCTGGACTCTTATTAGCAGTAACAGTCCAGTCTGGATGTCTCCTTACTGAACTATAGCAGTGTTACTGCTGGCTCTGACCCCAGAAAGTTAGAGATGCACACTCCAAATCCACTGCATTTTGTATGATATTGTCACTGTGCTAATACTTCAAAATATTAATTTTTTATAACTTTTATATATTCAACAACCAGCAAAGTTATTAAGAATTACTTCAGTCGCAGCAGATTTCCCTTGGAGCAAATTCAACCCTCTGTTCAGACCTCCAAGAGAAGCTGTATTCGTCAAAGACTTCTTGAATAGGGGTGAACACACAAAGAAAGTTCCTTGAATTCTGAGCATCTCAGGATCCCATCTCAGTTTTAAGATAGAGAAACACAGGACTGATAGAGTGGCAAAAGCAGGTGCTTTTTATTTGCAGTGTGTGTGAACAATTTCAGGGTCTTAAAAAGATCATCGTTAGAAAGAAGAAGAAGAAAAAAATATTTGTTTTTTGAACCATCTGCCAGTTCTGAGACTTAGAAGAGCAAGAATTAGCCACTGTCCTATCAAACCTAACCCTGTATGATTTATTTTTTTTTTGGTAACAAAAGAATGGAGGCAAAAAGAACTACTAGTAAAATCCATCTATTTAAGGGGAAATGTTGATGAAACTCCTTCCTGTTCCTCGTTCCATGCTGTCTGTTACAATCTATTGCAGGACTGTGACAGCATTTAGGAGTTTAATGCCCCTGGAATAGAAAGTTGTCACAGGTTGATGGGCTCCTGCTGCTAGATAGTGTCCACATCATTAATCATGGACACTTATCTCCTTTGCCTCACAGGCGAGCCAGTAGTGACACTTGCTCACTGTACAGTGGAGGACACCAAAAACTATAATATACCAGTGGTAAATTTACCATGAGATTGTGACAGGGATCATAGATAAATATGGGCTGCCTTGCAGCTCAGGAGCACATTTATCACCCAGAGATGAGGACTTCAGCTGACCTCTGGCCTTTCCTACACATCCTCACTCACACCTGCAGGCTTGACAGTCTCTTGGCCTCTGCACTGGGACTCACACGGGCTGGGGTTAAGTGTGGAGCAGTAAAAGGAACAACCAAGCTTACTCTGGACTAGAAAGGAGCCTTTTTCTCTGCATTAAAAAACAACCCTTTGTTTTCGTTTGACACAAAAGAATTGGATGTGAAAAAGAAAAAATAAATTTCTTTTCTTAAAGGCATTCTTGATGTAATTAATAGAAATGAAAATCCCATTTTAAGCTGCAATCACAAGGCAGAGGTGGAATCACAGAATGGTAGGGGTTGGAAGGGACCTCTAAAGATCATCCAGTCCAAGCCCCCTGCCAGAGCAGGGGCAAAATCTCATTCTACTAAGCTGCTGAGAAAAGATGCAAACACACAGAGGATCAAATATTCTGGGTATTTCTTTAGCATTGGGTAGAACAGAGACAGGAACCCTCTGCTTAACTTCATCATAAGAGAGAGAATAACACCCCTGTCATCCCTTCCATCTCTGGTTTTTTGGCACTCATCCACTGAGTTTTTTCAAAGCCAAATTCTTCTGGCAAGTTCAAGGCAAATTCTCCAAATAGGATGAGTTATCCTGAAACTATCATTTCAGCAAACACAATAAAGAAGAAAAATAATAAAAAAAATTACCCACTTCCATGCCTTATTTGCAAGGAAAGCAGATCAGGGCGTATTTTGTTTCCTGAGATATCAAAACCAAACTCCTTTTAGACAAAACATACCCAGCAATTAAAAACAAATGGATGTGTATCCGGGGAGCATCTTCCCACAGGGGATGGGGCTATCACTCCTTCTAGGTGTTCAGCTGAACAAGACTTTGGTTCTATACTCAGAAGGTGGAATATTATATTATAATATTGGAATATTACCCATTTGTATCATTTGTGTATAAACAGAAAAAAAATCAAACCTTACTCCCCCCTGCAAACAGCCTCATGGGGACTTGTTTCTTGCCACAGAGTTAATTTGAAATATATGCTTTGCACAGATTAATTTTAATCCCAAGCATATAGTAAACATTTATCAGTGATTATGGGTCAAAGTGGTAATGAAACAATCGAGGTAGAAAGCAGAAATACTTGTTCCCCTTGAGTTTAATACAAATAATACCCTGAATCAAGGAACTGCTCATGCTTGCTTTCTTATACTTGAGATATTGTATTTGCTGTTTTTCAATGCTCTTAAAAATTAAGAAGTGGAATATTGATCAACTTCTACCATAATCTGGAATTCTGAGTAATTCCAAGTAGAGCTTCTAAACTTAAAAGAAAATGAACATTTGGACAGGCTTACCTGGATGCAAGTAATGCAGTAGATTTACAAGCATCCAAGCCCAAAAAAATCTGTGTATGGTGTCTTGCTAAGAAATCTCTAATGGGTTAAATGCAACTTTATGTACTAATGACTGAAATTTGTTAAGAGGGACTCAAAATGTCCCTCTGGATATGCATTTATCTAACTGTCTAAAGTCTCTGGAAGCTGTGCCCATCTTGTGTTTATTCCAACAGTAGTAAGAAGCCACAGAGTGTTTGTGTACTGTTGGGCAGGTGCCCAGCAGAGCAGTTCCCCAGCCTCTGGGCACCACTGCAATACCAACGAGGTGATGACCCCTTCTGGGATCTGTTTGCACCAGAGAACCAAGCAGTCCTAGAGTGCCAGGAACTAACATTACCTGAACATCCAGTGCAGAGTTAGAAATTCCATTTAACAGGGCATAAGCAGCAAGATTTGTTCCACAGGCTCAGCTGCAGCATTGCCAGCAGCAGCATTTCTCAGCCTTCCCACCAGGCTATCAGGCAATCAGAAGCTCACCACTCTTGAGTTCCAAGTTTCAACACTCACCTTTCAAGACATCACCTCCCTACAGATGGCTTGTGGCTACCCTGAGTGTTCATAGATTCATTCATAGATATTAGGGGTTGGAAGGGACCTAGAAGATCATCTAGTCCAACATCTAGTTCCAGCTGCATCTCAACACAAAGGAAGCACAGAATGATAGGGATTGGAAAGGACCTAGAAGATCTAGTCCAGGGTCAGAAGACTGCTTAAATCACCCTCTTGCAATGGGTGAAAAGAGAACAACTTTTTAACCAACTCTCAGGGATAAATATGTGAATAAAGCTGTAAAGTTTCCCCTTGGAGCTTTCGGATACACCTGGGAGAATCTAGCATCTCAATTTCATGTCATTTCTGCAGGTTTACTCCTTTGAAAGCCCCAGTCGTGTACCCTGAAAAAACCCTCATGGTCATCTAAATACACTGATAAGAACTGTTGGAATCTGATGTAATTATTTTATGATCCCAGTGGTGATAGGCATGAGGAAGTCTGACTTAAACACATCACTTTGGAAGCATGCAGATCACAGCCACAGTGGGATGTCTTCAAACACTGACAAACTTTGACATCTTATCTGTTTTGTTTTTTTTTTTTTCCATGGAGACCAAGCTCACTTAAAATACCCGGATAAATATTTAGTTTATCTCAAGGAAGACTGTGCCTTAAGGAATAAAAATTAATAGGAAGCACCTATAGTTTGAAGGTTATTTGTGAAACCCAGTCACATTTAGCAGGTTTTTTTCCTCTGGCAGTTGACAGAGGGATGTTCTGTAGCCTTTTTTTTTTTTTAAGTTTGCAGATAATTGAAGGGAAATAACCACAGTAATGAAAGCACTGCTGGATTACATTCTGATAGGTGACAAATCAATTCATTTCTGATACTTCCTTTGTCATATTGAGCCATTTGATGGTGCAGAGGAAACCTCTCAAATTAATAAAACTGTTAAATCCTTGAAGTCCCGACAGAAAAAAAGGTATCAATCAGGAAAAGAATAAAACTGATAAATGCTAGCAGCAGCTCGTCTGGGAAAAGAATATTGCTTTTAAGAGGATTATGCTCTAACAGTAATAGATTACACTACATGTATATATGCTTCTGCCATCAGTGGGTATCCATCTCTCTCTAGAAACACAAATATGTACACACACTGATGCTGTGAGCATCTCTTACCTGCTTTGTATTGGAGTAGTTCTGCAAGCAGGTACCAATTGCATGGTACAGAGAAAAAAAACCACAATTAATTCTGAGCAGTTGCATCACAGTGTTCTTTAACAGTGTTTTTGTGGCTTTTAAAATCAACTGTGACTGAATACCAAGAAATAAAGCTGTTATTAGGCTCCTTCTAACATGATGTAGCCCAAATGGGAGTTTGCAACACTGCTAAATTTGCCTAAAAAGGAATGAAATTAAAGAGCCAACCAACCCAACCAACCTCGCTCTTAATCCTGACTGGACTTCACAGCTGAATAAATGATGAAACCCATAAAAACTCGTTCAACTTTAAAAAAATGAGACAGAAATGTCTTGGGAAATCTACATAGATATTTTCTCCATTGTTCAGGCATCTTATTTTCTCAGTGAGTCACCTGAAGAGCTGGTGAGCACAAATGCTGCTGGCCCAGCTGGAGCACTGACCCCAGGGAGGAAGCAGAGAGTGAGGAAAGGCTGCCTGGCCCCAGGGCAGCACTCCTGCCACCTCTGAAACCTCTGCAAAGGGGTCTGCAGCATCCCAGAAAGGAGGAGAGCCTCTGCCAGCAGTACCCCAGCTTCTCTGAGGGTGAAGGAGTTCCTCCCTAAAGCCACAGCACTGCTTTCTGCTGCACCCACACCCATGAAGCCATCAGCAGAGGTGGGATTTATCCTGCTGGTTGCCTTCCAGCTCGTGTGCAGACTGTTATTATGCAGAGACAGACATCTAGATGGCAAGGATTTGTACACTTGTTAGAGGCTTTTCCTGATCCCCTTTGGATCAGCTGCTCTTACATTATTTGTCATGTTGCAGGTTTACTTTTTAAGTGCCTTTTGAAACCATCATGTCCCTTTTGACACTGATGCATGCCCAGGTTGATGTGTGTGAGATGAGCAGATAGCAGGAACACTCCTTTTTACCCTATGCATAAAAATTCCCAGCACTGGCAAAACGAGCAAAGGCAACAACACCTGAATTAACAAACTGACTAGGCCATGATATTTTTTTTTTTCCCCCCTATGTATTTGGAACACTTGCTAAATAATCAGTAGTTTCATAGTAAGCAAACAACCAGCAATTTCCCAGTGAGCAAATAATTACAGTATCTATCCAGCCACCTTAACACTGAAGCCTCATAGTGCATCCTGGACCACCAAGACTAAATCTTAATCCAATAGAATATTAATTCACTTAAAAAAAAAAAAAAAAAGAAAAAAGAAACAGCTAAAAGACTAAAAGTTTCTAAACTAATTTATTAAATTGCTGCTCTGTGAGTATGTTTAATGGGATGCCAAAAGAATCTCGGCCAAATCAAAGGAGTTGAGGAAAACATAAATTGCACTGTGGCACAGCTGTGCTGCTGGTACAGGAGGCTTGGCTCACTGGACTTCACTGGGATTCCAGGTACCAATGCCAGTATGCACAGATATATCTTTGTTGAGTCTTTAAAAAACATAATTCACAGTTCTATATTGCTATTAACAACTGGCACTGTAATAAAGGACATTTCATTATTCAGGCCTTTTTAAAAAACTCTTTTTAGTTTAAATTAAAGCACATTTATTTCTAATGAGGCAGTAGTGTCAATTCATCTGATTTGCAGAAATCTCTAGGCACACCTTTTATAAATTCCTCTGGTAAAACCAGGGAGTTAAAAGAATTAAGAGTAGGGGAGGCTTTACCTGCATCACTTGTGGCAGTGATCTGAAGGGAGGTGACAAACAGGCATCTAATGAGACACATGGCTTTATACCTGACAATCTTGCACACAAAAAAAAGTGTCAAGTCTGTTTGACAGAATGAAATGAAACTAAAATGTTAGCATTAATTGCTACTCAGTGCTGTATTACCAGCCCCACAATCCAAATCAATTATGAAGATTTGTACCAGTTGTGAGACAAAAAAAGACTTGGGAAGCCTGTCAGCTCTAGGGTGTCATTAGCTAATGCTGATATGACTGCTCTGGGCTCTGCTCAGAACAGGGAGAGTCACAACCACCCACCTTCAGGATAGCAACCAAAATGGCACAGTTGGAGTGTTTGAAAGGGAAGCTGACAGGTGTACAGTTAAACATCATGGGGTTGAACAAAAAGATGTAATTCCCA
The DNA here is from genome assembly GCA_025447755.1 of Corythornis vintsioides. Taxonomy (NCBI): domain Eukaryota; kingdom Metazoa; phylum Chordata; class Aves; order Coraciiformes; family Alcedinidae; genus Corythornis; species Corythornis vintsioides. The sequence continues at coordinate 10,267 of JAOEGS010005168.1, forward strand.
CATGGAAACTCTGCTTACTGCAGCACCTCCATCAAAGCCACATGAGAATGATCTCTGTGAGTTGCTTCATCACTTGTCACATTTATTTGATTATTACAATTAAAACATTGATATACTGGAAAGTTATCTTTTTCACAGTACAAGGTATATTTTGTTCTCTTAAAGAAATAGTTGTGTGAGAACTTATCCAAGTTTGCTCCCTGGATGAATTAATTAGTCAAGACAGTAACCCATCAGTGGTGACAACAGAGACTGCTCAAACCACACAGCCCAGTCCTGCTAGGTGAGTGTCTTTGACACTGAGGAAAGAATAGAATCCACATTTGAAGCCATGACATGGGACTTCAGCCACTTCAATCCATCAGTGAGATCAGATTCAGGTTACAAGGGATGTTCACACCAAGGAGCAGCAGCTGTGTCTCTCTCCATGGGTCATACAGCTCTGCCCACAGAAACAGAGGAGACTGCACTCAGAGGACTGCTTTAGTCAAAACAAAAAGCTTTCTCCACTTCCAGAGGATAAACTGCAAATGTAAAATGCACCAGAGTGCCTAGGAATTGCTGCTGGTGGGCAGCACAGTGCACTGAGCTCCTCTGCATCTTTCTTGCTGTGTTTCTTTGCTGACAAGTCTTGTCCCTTCAGGATGAAATCCTAAGTAGAGGGAAAGATTTTCTGCAAAGCACATCTGCAGAATGGAAGAAAGCAGGGAGCAGTTACCCAGAGGCACCCTCAGGGTTTCCTTTCCAAGCCAGCTGAGCTGTGGACAGCCACTGCTGTTGTGTTACTGGTGTGATAACAAACACCACCCAGCCTGAAACTGCAGCTTACTACACCGTGTTAATCACAAGTAACTAATTAAAGCACACAGCCTCTGTGCCCTCCACCTACATCCTCAGGAGAACCTGTCATCAAACAACTCCTTGAGTTTCCAGCTGATTCAGCATCTTGGTTTTTTTTACTAGTTTTGTTGCTATGGTTTGGGGTTTTTTTTTTGTTTGTTTCTGGTTGTTGGTTTGGTTTTGGTTCTTGTTTGGTTTTTTTTTTCCCTAAATGCAGATTGAAGTATCTGAGCCTGGATATGTCCTGTCTTGGGAAATATGTTTGAACTGCTCCTGATCTAGACTCTACATAAAAAAAAGTGTCAAAGGAGCCAAGTCCACCATGGGGTGAAAGTATCCATTGGAGAGGACTTATCACTTTAGAAAGTAGCTTAAGAAAAATAAATTTCAGTTGTCTTCCAAGTCACACAAGCATATATGATTCTTTAATGGAAAAATGAGAACTACTCTGTGTTATTCTGGAGTTAGGGCTTACCCAGAGGTTCCCAAATAAGGATGTTAAGTGAATGGTGCTGGAACTGAAAGCATTGATGTCAAAGCTGAGTGAAGCACTGGTTTACCATCTTTGGTTCTTGCTATAGGAAACAAGCCCTTGATTTGCACCCATCAATTATCAGCTTGCAGTATTTGACAGCTGTTGACAGTATGTATTCTAGAAAAGAGCAACAGTTTGGGCAAGATCAGTGAGAGAAGGAACAGTACCCTTCATGTTCCTCAGCACAGAAACCCACTGTACCCTTCATCCCCCTTCACTGGTGTTTATAGCTGAGACCAACAAGATTTAGTACTTTAGAGTGGTTTAGTCAGCCAAGGAGACAGCAGCAAAGTCAGGGAGAAAATGAAATCAGGAGCCATACAACTTATGCTTGGACCATGTTCAGTGGAAAGAAGGACATGAGCTCATCACATGGTAAAGCCATGTGGATGTTTATGCATTTTCAATGGTTTTCTCTCCATGGGTAGGCAGTATAAAGATTAGTCACAGAAGAGTTGATTTTTGCCCCTCAAAGCCTCTGAGCAGACTAGCAGTACAAAAGATTGATTGTTGAGCCCTTGTGATGGCTGAACTCTGAGACTGCTATAAACCTTGAGCCCTGCTGAAAATTGTTCTTTATTAAGCTACATCAAAACCTGGTTTAGCAGTTTTCTAGTTCTCCTGAAGTCTGAACAGCAAGCTCACCATTAGGAAAACACAGTGAGTTTAAATAGGATACCTATAAATATCAATAAAACCCATATGCAGTAAAAGGAATAGAAAAAAAAATAATAATTGCCATTCTAATAGCATGAAAGTAAGATTTAAATGTGTAAAAGTAGAAGGCTTACATTTATATCTCCCAATTGTATGTTACAAGTGGATCAGAGACCAAGCCTGAAACTCTAAGCTTTTTAATTGCAGTAGTCAAGGAGGTAGAACTGTGTGCCAACTAAAAAGACTTTCAGATTTAACAAGTCCTCGTTGTGCCTGTTCACACTGATATTTCAGAATGAAATTACTCCAATGATCAGTACTAAGTGGCACTGGCTGCCTTGGAAATTTACCTTATGCAGATATTTTCATGCTAAATATTTCTATTAAAATTATCATAATCAATACAAGAAGTCAGCAGTGTTCTTGGGAAAGATTTTTAGTGGTTGCCATGTCATTCTCAGAGTGATTTCTTATCTTGCATGCTTTCAGGGATCAAATACTTAAAAAGAGACTCTAGAAGAAAAACTTAAACCCACGTGTCCAACTGACTTTCCTGTGATTATGGGATATTCTGCTAATCAAGAACACATTCATTCACAAGTAAGATCTTGTTACAGAACTGCTAAAAAAACCCAAACCAACAACTCATACAGGGTTTATTCTTTAACTAATAAGTAACTATTTTGGTTTCTTCAGTAATTCCTTCAGTCCCTGGGGCTTCTTTTTTGATTCCATCTTTGAGTTCAAACCCAATCAAACCAAGGCCTCTCAGGGATGAATGGTGCATTTTAAAGAACATAATTCAGAAATGCTCCCAGTTCTGAGAGACTGAGCATCATAACAACTGTGCATCACAACACTGTGTAAAACACCAGACTCTCAGAAGGATGAAGATGAATCTTTGCCCTGGCCTTTATTAAGTCACAAAGGCTCAGTAAAGTGTTGCCAGGAAAGCAACTGCAGTTAGCTTTTCCATGATAGCATTTGAACCTCGTGCATCCAAGAATTCAGATGCTCCTGCCTGAAAAAAACACCAGTTGGTTGTCCTAGTACCAATACCATTGATAGACAACATCCATGTGTGTAAAGAACTAAGATTTTTTACCTTCTTTCACACTGAACTTTCCCAAATCCTTTACTGCAATTGCTGGTTTTGTGATTTGAGACTGGGACTTGATTCACAGGATCACAGTCATTTTCCATCACCAGGCATTTTCCACTCTACCTTTGGGCATCTTTCACACTCAGCAGGTGGCAGAACCTGGTGCAGGTCTGTTCCAGGGAGACAGCAACTGCTCTGAGTAAATCCCTGCACTGGGATCCCAGTGCCCCTACACCCACCAAAGCTGGACCTGGCTGGGATGGGGCTCTTGCCAGGGGTGGCAGCAGCAGCACCCACTGCTTTCTCCTGGAGCTTCCCTGCCTTGTCATTGCCTCAGATCATCAGTGAGTACTTTATTCCTTCAAGCACTCGGCTGCTTAAGATATATTCCCTCTGAATTTCATGTCTTGTTTGAAAAGATTACTCCAAATCAATGTGGAAGACAGGCTGGGAAAACAAGTGTAGCCAAGTAATTTCTTAAGCAGGGTTATCTTTACACTGAAGAGAACACCAGGGAGTTACTAATCTTTACAAAACAAAAAGGATCCCTGAGACGTGCTGCTTCTCTCTGCAGCCCTTCAGCTGATATATGAGTCCAAAGTCTGGTCAACACTTCAATCCAGACAGACTCCCTCATGAGTTCTCTGCTTTGGCTGCCTGTTTTTCTGGCAAGTTGCAGTGGCTCTGTATTCAGCCCAGACAGCATCTTGCCTTAAATGCATTTTTTAATCCTGTTTTGCCACATATTCCTCCTGCATAATTTGAATCCTGAGCCTGGGGAAGCAACCCAGTAGAATAATTACTGAGTCTTTCATAAGCGATTCTTCGAGCCAGGCTGTCTCAGGAAAATCAATGTCTAGCATCAGCTCCCAGTCTCAGCCCCTCCTTCCCCCAGCCTCCAAATCTAGCCAGTTCTTCAAGAAAAAGATGCTCCAACTGCTTTTCACAAACAGAGGATTAAAAACCAGAAGCTCCAAACCAAACCTGGGATTCAGTTGGCTCCGAGAAAAGCTGACTGGGACGTGGGGGCTTTGCTCAGCATCCTCCCTGGCTGCTCCTGGCCATTAAAAGCACCAGTCCCCAGGAGTATTGGTGCCTTTCCTAATCTGCCACACTGCAGTGCAGCTGATGAAATCCTCCCTTCCAAAGCTGTCTGCTCTCATTTCATCTGGATACAGTATTTATTTACTTCAGGAAGCAAAATTCCTGCTCAAATCAGCTGTTGCTGTGTGTGTCAAAAGCATCTCCACTGCTTGCACTGCAAGGGGAAGAAATACATATGAAGAAATTCTGCTTGCTTCAGAAAGAGGGAGTCTTTAAACATTGTAGTAAGGGAAGGAAATAAATACCATTAAAACAGCTGCTGCAAAGAGTTTGATCTCCATACAGGCAGATTCAAGTGAAACTGACCCCCAGGTCAACTAGAGTAACAAAATATATTGCACAGATTTTAGTGCTGACACCTAGGGTGGTCTGAAGGATGGATAATATTGATGTAGAATTTGTTCAGCAAATCTGGAAAGGATGGGTTTGTGAATAGCCATGACTTGACTGCTTCAGACAGTATTTCTTTGTGGATTAAAGTACCTACTGCATGGACATCAATACATGGGAGGAACTGTTCAAATGCATGCAACAACACAGGCACTGCCTCAAAAAGCACACAGACTTTTTTTTCCCTCTCTCCTTCAAATGAACCTGATTTTTCATGAGTTTTATCTCAGTATTTAAGGAGTTCTTGGGGGTAATTAATCTCTGCAATTCCTATAAATAATCACAGCCTCACTATGGTTGGAAAAGACCTTTAGTTGATGCAGTCCAACCATTAGCTAACTCTGCCAGTGCCACTACTACACCATACCCTTAAGTACCATAGCTAGGCAGCTTTTAAATACATCCAGGGATGGGGATTCAACCACTGCCCTGGGCAGCCTGCCCCAGTCTTTCAGAACCCCTTTCACTACAAAAATTTTTTCCTAATGTCCAACCTAAACCTTCCCTGGTGCAACTTGATGTCATTTCCTCTTGTCCTGTCAGTTGTGACTTCTTCAGAAGAAATTAAACCCCCGCCCCGCTCTGTACAACATCCTTCCAGGGAGTTACAGAGTGATGAGCTCTCCCTAGTGTCTAGTGTCAACCATTGCAATTAAAAAAAAATGCCTTCTAGGTTATCATCATAAAAAATAAGTCTCAAATCCATTGGAAAATGCAAGTATTTTAAAGACCCCTTTGAAAATCAAGAGCAACTCTGGGCAGCCCAGGATTGTATTTATTATTGTAACCATGGAAACGATGTAAATTCCCATCTGTTAAGGTATTTGTTTGCTGCCTGCAAATGATGAATGTACTGTACTCAATAGGTGAATCAAACAGTTAGCATTTCAGTAGGTAGCCAGGTTTGTGACTGTTGCTCTCTGTCAAACATAGAGGAGAGCTCCTGGATATGATTTAGATCTCTTGGAAATGGTTGGAATGAAACCACAAACCCTGGGAAATCTGCCTGGTGGCAAAGCTTTTGGAGGAGGCAGAAACTCAGATCTGTCTTCGTGAAGGTTCTTGCTAAGGTTTGAGAAGCTGGGGGGGACAGTTCAACTCAGCACTCCACGAGTGCAGAACTCACTCAGGCCTAGTTCTAGTTCAAAACTGAAGTGAGGAATTCAGCTATGCATTTTTTTATCAGCCTTTTGTGGGCACACTTGGAAATGTGAGGCACCTTCCAGACATTCAAAAAGGTGTAGACTTTGTTCATCTGACAAAGATAGGCTGTGTTCATCTGACTCTTCTGCCCTAAGGGAGCCAGGAGCTACAAGATAAGGAAGCTGGCAGAGCTCAAGAAAGGAGAAAGGAGGGAGAAGAGAGAAAAGGAGGGAGAAGAGAGAAAAGTGAGAAGGAGAAAGGAGGGAGAAGAGAGAGAAGGAGAAAGGAGGGAAAAGAGAGAGAAGGAGAAAGGAGGGAAAAGAGAGAAAAGGAGAAAGGAGGGAAAAGAGAGAAAAGGAGAAAGGAGGGAAAAGAGAGAAAAGGAGAAAGGAGGGAAAAGAGAGGAGAAAGGAGAAGAGAAAAAAGGCCTGTTTATAAAGTCACTGAATTCTGTTTATTTGAAATATTTGGGATTTTGCAAAGAAACTTCCCATGATAACACAGGTGCAAATGGCAAGGGGAGGCACTGGGAGAGAAGCCCAGGATGGCTGTGCAATAATCCCCCTCTCTGTCTATATAGCTGTTTTTCCCAGGATGGAATGGTGATCCAGGATGGAGGTTTCCACCAGGCAGGACTGTTTTTATCTGAATGTTTGAAAAGGTTGCTAGCAAAGTGATCAGCAGACTCAGTTTGCAATACAGTGCTTCCCACCTCAGGGGGAAATGGATGCTGCCAGCAGTGACTGGAATAGTTCAGGAGGTGAAAATGCTGAGAATATGTTGAACATATTGACCAACAGCTTCCTTCCCTTTCATAACATCACCAAGGATGAAAAAAATACTTTAAATGCACACTCTCATCTCACAGATTATTTCTACTAAATATATGTTGATTGTCAAAGAACAGAAAACTCAAAAGAGGTGAAAAGTGACAATGCAAAAAGATTATAAATTTGCTGCATCCAAAGTTTCTTTCCTGGTGTTTTCCAATCAAGTAGACTAAGTTTAGGATAATAACAGCTAGCAATATCTAAAAGTCACAAGTGGCAAACTAGAATCTGTTCTGCTTTTCACACCAATGAGGTAAGAATGGAGATCAGAAGTGATAAATATTTTTGGTAAAAATTTCCAATCCAGAAGGAAAGCAGGTTGTTTTTCAGATAATTCATGGAGTGTGCAGAGCCAGAACCTAGGGAACAAGCCCATCACCCTTGGATTTTGGGATCGAGTGTGCATGATAACAATCCAGAAAGAACACCATGATCCTGTTGGCTTTGGTCATGATATTAGATTAGAAAACATTTGCCTTAAATCATTGTCAAATTTTTCACAGAACATCTCTGCAAAATTTGTTGAGCATCTATTTGTACATTGTCTGTGAATGCAAATGGGTATTTACATGTGTTAATGTGCACTTTAATGCAGAAAGATGCATTTGGGGAGCAGCAGCAGATTTTGTGAGCGTATTTAAGAATGTTAATTTGAAAATGTGTGCTATAAGCTTTGATAATTTCAGAACAGACCCTAGAGAACTCTTAAGTGGCAAACACAAAACACCTACACAAAAAGGAAAGAAAAACAAAGAGCACATCAGCTCCATTATAGGCAAGCAGGCTGAGCAGCACAGGAAAATGACTGGGGATAACTTTACCAGACTGAAAACAAGAGTGCTTTGAAAGCCATCACCTACTTACCAACCATGACTGGGTTCTTGGCTGGGGAAAGACATGCCTGACTAATACAGAGGGAGATTTTTTCCTTTCCAGTTAACTGATACAGTAAACATGGAACAGATTCTGGTCGCTCTGTATTTTGATTTTTCAAGAAACATCTGTGATTCAGCTCCAGATCAGGGATTACTGGCTTTGGTACTGAGCCAGCAGGTAAGGTACAAAGCTGCCTGTTGGGCAGGGAGCTGTATTTAGCAGTATCTTTCTTGACAGAAATGCAGAGAGACTAACAGAGGATTTAAGAAAGGCTCCTCTCCGAGCTCTGCCTGTAAGCTAATGACAGTTTTACAAACAAAACAGTCCTGCAGAATATTCAACCCCATGGTGGTAGCTGTACCAGGAGGGGAAACATAGGACTCTGAATATTTTAAGCAGCCCTCTCATTGAAAAATACTCATGCACTGGAAGAAATGGACAAGCACAAACCTTATTTAGGTGAGAGATGGAAACAGTCTAAGTAAATAACAAAGGTGGAATTGAAAAATCCATAGATGCTCTTCTGAGAAGCCCCATCTGCTCCTCCTAGGCAACTCACTGCAGACTGGAGACCAGACACAGGTTCATTTCTCACACCAGCCATCTAGACTTGGCAGCACTTTCAAACTGAATGCAAGACCTTCAAACATTTCCTGCATCTACTACCTTTTTATCTTTAAGTATGTGAAATCCAGATATAGTAATACAAGCTTTCTTCAAAGTAACTAGAGAGAGAAAACTATTTTGCTTCTCTAGGATTGTGGAAGAAGAGATTCTAGCAAGTGAAAGTCTCTCATATTGACTGCTCTGATCATGTGTATTTATTTTGTAAACCATAGCAGTTGTGAAGTGAATATGTATTAGTGAAAGCCATTATTTAATAATTTTAATTACTGCTTATTTTAATTATTACATTCTTTTCATTCTAAGCAAGCTACAAGGAAATTCAATTTTACTTGGCTTCCTATGATCTGTGTTGGGAGAACTGGTGGAGCCTCTGCTACCTGATGGCATTTCTCTGGGATAAAGGCAGGTAGGAAGGTAATCACCTGCTTTCAGTGCCTTCCTAATGATCTACTGCACCTTCTCTTTACCTCATCAGCTGGCAGAGAAAGCAGAATTTTTGGATGATCCTGACCTAGGGTGTGTGTGCAACGTGTACTCAGCTTGCACAACAACAGACATGTACAGACTAAGGTATCTTCACAGCACAATAAACCACTGCTAAAGAAACCTATTACCTTCCTCTCCAAATCAATTGCTAAACTGGTTCTGCTTTCCCAGGCAGCAAAGCCTGTGCTCTGAGACTGCACTGCTCACCACTGCAAGGTGTGTGCACCCTCTCCTAGCAGGCCCATGGCATGAGATACTTGGAAAAACCTCTCACCATCTCTGAAGGAGCTTTCTCTAAAAGTAGAGCTGGGGAAACAGTCTGCACTCTGACAAGATGCTGAAGCTGTGAGATAGGGCTGCAGTCCTTCAAAATCCAACCAGAGACATCCAAGCAGCTGCTCTGATGTCTGCAGAGGGTTGAATAAGCTGACATACCTGGCATGTCTTCTTCACGTGGCTCCCTGACCCATAGCAACATATCAGCCTTCCTCATGGAAGCCAGAGAGTTGAATGTTTATTTGGACCCCAAAGGGCAGAATCATTGGATGCATTTAGCAGCCACAGAATTTGATGTCTTCACTGTCCTAGTTTATCTAGGGTAGCTCCTAACAATACTGGGCATCTTTAACAGGGTGGTAAAACAGTGGAGGCTAAAGATGTTAGAGAGAGGTATTTCTGGATTACCACAACTGTCCTGACAGACAATGTGTTCCTTTGAATCTCTAGAGAAAAAATGAGTCTGGGCAAAGCTGAGAAAACTGGTTTGATGAGGTCACTTAGCTGGAGTTGTGTGGCATGGTGCTGGGAAGCCAAATGCAGGAAGGATGGGAGGAACTGCTGGGATACTCCCATCCTAAGAGGAAGGGGTCTGTCATGGGTGCTCTGTAGCAGCTCCTGAACTCTGACACCAAGTTCCTAGTTGAGGAAAAAGAGTCAGGAAAAATGGGAATCCACTCCTGGTTTTACTTATCTCATCTGGTGGCTCATAAGCAGAGCAAACCACAATTCAGGATTGACTTTGGGTCACACAGCTAGGAGAGAGAGCCAGTTTTCTCAATGCAGAAAGCAAGATAAAGGACATGAAAACCCAGCTGGATCCTTGTAGCTTCTGAGGGAAACTCAAAATCATAGAATCCTAGAATGGTTAGGGCTGAAAGAAACCTCCAGAGGTCATCTAGTGCAGCCCCCTGCAGGGAGCAGGGACACCCTCAACTAGCCCAGGCTGCTCAGAGCCTTGGCCAACC
>JAOEGS010005169.1:0-28057 GCA_025447755.1 Corythornis vintsioides
CATTGCCCCTTGTCCTGTCACAGGGCACGAGTGACAAGAGGCTGTCCCTGCCTTCCTGACACCAGCCCTCATGGATCCATGAACATTCATCAGATCCCCTCTCAGGCTTCTTCAGACTAAACAACCCCAGGGCTCTCAGCCTCCCCTCAGCAGAGAGATGTTCCAGTCCCTTCATCATCCTCATATCCTCCATTGGACTCTCTCTCCAGTAGATCTCTGTCCCTCTTGAACTGGACAGCCCAGGTCTGGACACAGCACTCCCGGTGAGGTCTCAGTAGCTGCATGCAGTGTGTGCAGGAGAAGGGAGTGGCAGCAGTTTGAGCATCTCCTCGGCCCTCTGGAGCGCGGCAGGATCACCCATTGACCTCTCTCCTCCCTTCAGGATGCAGCTTTCCCGGAGCAGGAGGGCACTTTGGCACAGAGCGCAAAACTGTGGAACTCCAGCCGCGTGTTAACAACTGAGTTACAGTGACACTCAGTGGAGGCAGCGAGGAAGGGTAAGTGAAATCGTCGGGAATGAAGAGTAGTGTTTGTATCCATGGTTACAGCAAAAACTCAGAGTGGATTTGGCAACCACGAAAATATGGAAACAGCGGAGTAGAAAATGACAGCCTCAGAAGCTACAAAACAGTGAGCAACTCACTCCAGGGGGGAAAAAAATGTAAAAAGAAATCCAAAATATCTACTTACCATGCAAAAGGTTGTCTTGGCATTTCTGACATCTCTCATGGAACTGTGGGCATCCAGAGTTCTCCTGGAGCTCCTTGCACGGAGGTCTCTGGCGCCCTGACACCATTTTTGAGATGCCTCTTCTGTCAGGATCTAACATGAAGTCACAGCATTGTTAGACTGCCATGAAGCTTAATTAGGTGTTGATAAATACATGTTCATTACCTGTTTTGTCTGCTAAACTATAATTTATAATATAATAAAATATAATTTTATAATTTCATGTTCTTTATCCAAGATATCTGCCATGTTACCTCTCCCCCCCAAAAACCCAAAGAAAACAAAAGATCCCAACAACTGAAAACCAAGAAATAAACTATTAAAAAGTAGAAGTCAAGAGAAGATACAAATCATGTTTTCTGTCAGGGGATTCATGTTACTATAGTATATTCCCTTATAAAGTCAGAGTAGCACATTCCCCACTAACAGCCAAACATGCAAATTCTGGTAAGATTTTTTTTAACCTTAGAATTCAAGATACTTCATAATCATTTACAACTAGAGGAGAGCCCAAAGCTTGTTTCTGAGGTAACATGGGTCATGATATAGGGAAAAAAGAAGAAATACTGTTGGAGAATCTCTTTGCTTTCTATTTCCTGATGAGCACATCATGGTCATGTCACTTGCCATTTGGTATTGTGGCATGAGATTACTGTGAGCTCCTTACAGACAGGCACCAGCACGTGTGGGAATGAGGCTTGCTTTTCTATTTGCACCAGTAAGATTAGAAGGATAAGGCTTATTTGTATTCTAAAAGTTGACCATGGGTTTTATTTTCCTCCATTGAGAGTTAGCAGTCCAAACCAACATCATGCCCAGAATTCTTCTGGTCACTAGGAAACCCGATGGCTGCTCTGCAGTTGATTTGCAGCTGTCTGGGTGAGCTTGGTGTTGCTTGATAAGGGCTATGCCTTGATATCTCACAGAATTAGCCTGATTAAAGTCAGTGACATGTCAATGATATGATATGATACGATATATGATATGATAGATATATACAAACCATACCCTGACAAATGAGAGCAGCCTGGTCAGTTAGGAAACCCTGCAGCCATGGTGAATTCAAGCAATGCTGAGCAGCTCCTGCAAGTGCTTTTTGTGCAGGACCCCTAGGTGCTCCTGTGACATTTCTCTGGCATTTCTAGGTGATTTGCACCTTTTCACCTGCCCATTCCAGTTCTCCCAGGCCTGCTTAACCAGGAAACCCTCCAGAGCTTACCTAGAGCATCTCACACTAAGGTGCTGCACACTGAATTATTAACCAGAGTTTAGCAATCCCCAGGGGTTGGCTGCCATTGAGACGGCAATTAATCATTTTTCTAACACTTGCCTTTGGCTCGTTCTGTCAGGTCTCTTCTGTCATCTCTGTATCCATCAAACACCTCAGTAATCACCTCACTGACACTTTCAAACACTGTCTTACTGAAATCAAGAACTGTCTGTAAGAAGCCAGGTAGACCCCAGCCTTTCTGTGAGCCATCATTCCTAGTGATGTCCTCGGGCAAAGCTGGCACCCTGGTGGACTCATTCAAATCCAGATAAGACATGAAATACATCTGAAAAGACTGGTCAAATTCTTTTTGCATCTGCTTGAAGAAAATGAAACTTTTGTCAATCACTGAGCCCATGTCTGAGAGTAGTTGCTTAAATAAATCTTCCATTTTTGCTAGCTGGGTATCCTCTTTCTCAGGCTGTTCCTTAAACTGGATGTCTTTTCCTTGATCCTCATGAAAAGTAAAAATGAGTGGAGGTATTTTCCTCAAAAAATCTTCAACCTGTGTATAAGAAGGACATAGATCAGCTGCCTGACAGTTTTATCAGCTTTTGTCTCAGATTAGTGGCTCTATTTTTTTTTTACAAACACCCATGGAAACAACACCCTCTCAATAACTGCAACCACAGCATATTCTCTGGAGTAATTTAAAACACTAGACTTTAAAGAGTAAAAATACATTCAGTCAGTTTAAATCATCAGCTCCAAATCAGATTTGGAGTAAAAGCATTGGCCTTTAATCTGTGGAGGCTCCAAGTTAGTATCAGCATTTGAGTTTCTTCCAATAAACAATTTGCACTTTATCTTGGACACATTTCTGTGGTGCTTATGTGCAGTGCAGGGAACAGAAGGCAATTGTTCTCACTGTGGTCTTACCTACCCTCCCACCAAGTCCTCGTGTCCTCGTGCAAACCAAAGCCCATTAAAACCAATGCACCAGAGGCTCCAAGTCTGGGTTTTGATGACAGGAGAGACCAAGTGTCACCTCTGCTTCACAGAGGTCCCAGTCCCCTGGTCCCTCTCCATGCTTTAACTCACCACCTTTGCCTGAGCAGTGTTTTAGGAGCCACACTTTGTGGCATTAGAAAACTGGAGAGCCAAGAAGCACCCTGCCAAACACATGCATATAGATTATATATTTATTTTCTGTTGAGTTTTTGTTCTTCAATCGGATCAACTGCTTCATCTGGCCACTAGCACAGCTCAGAGGGAAGGTCACCTGTGAACCAGCACTGCAGGAACAGCCCCTGCTGCCCGTGTGTCCTCAGCCACAGCACTTGTCTTTCTCCTCTCTCTTTAAAACCACTTTAGGTCACAACACATTTCTTGGAATGCTTTGAGCAAACCATAGAGCTCACTTAGTTACCAAGAGAGTCTAAGTCAGTGACAGTGCAGTAACTTCTACTGCAACAGTTTCCACCTAACACCCACAGACTCTCCAAAGGCCAAGAGATACGTTTGAGGTGTTCATGAGAAGCATCTAAAATACCAAAAGCATCACCAATAATCTTAAATTTAATATCTTCCACATTTTTAGCTGAATAATTTTAAGAATATGCATGAATTTAAGAATATGTCACTGACTTTAGAAAGGCACCATGTTTACTTTTTCAGTGCCTGGGGATGTGGCTGTGAGGTAAGCTGGCTACAGTTCCAGTAGTAGCAATTGTGCAGTTGCAGTTGTTAAGCTTCACAAATAAAATATTCCCAAATAAAAAATGTGATTACAATTTTGTTAAATCTCTTAATAATAATATGCCAGCCAGGAAAGCATATTTTCTGTCTGGTAGAATTAGGGGAATATCCTTTCTGACAGCTTCTTTTATTAAAAACCTGTGAAGTATTTTAAAGATATTTTGTTACTTAAAGGATAGACTTAAAATAAATATAGGAAAGAATGATGTTATATAAGTAGGTGATTTTTTTAAACTTTTTTTTTTCCCTGGAATTTTGTTAACAATATCTAAACTATTAACTCTGCTGCTTTTCAGATGGACCATAAATAATCTATATGGTATTTTTCACAAGCAGTTTTTAAGCATATTAATGCCAGTGATACAGTGAGGGGCAATCCCATATCTCTGGGGTGACTCTTGGAGTCAGGGGAATAATCAATGTCCATGAAGTCACATCAGAGTGCAACTGAACTTATTTTGACTCCATGTCCAATGCATTTCACTGTAACTTCTCATCTCCAAACCCTCCACATCAAATTCCTGTTGATAACCTGGCATAGCTGGGAGATATGTGTGTTAAGCAAATGAGATGAGCTCCTTCTAAAACTGTTAAGTGAATCCAAGAGCATTTCCCAGGCACAAAATTCCTTCCTACCTTTCCTCTGAGTGTTGACGATCCACGTTTGCAGGTTGTGTAATACCTCATACAGGTACTTTCTAAACAGGATTCACATTCATCCCATAAATCTTTCAAGGATACTTGACATTGTCTTTCTTCTTCTTCTAATCTTTCCTTTACTTCGTTCATAAGTCGCAAGGCTTGCTGAGGAAGAAAAATAATAATAATTGAAGGCAAATTTCAGATAATATTTTAATATTCTAAATATTAGAATTACATTATTATTATATATTACATTATTATTATAATTAGAATATTAAATAACACGGAGTTGACCTCTTGTTTGACCATTTAGATTCCTTCTTTTGCTAATCCCTAATTCAAGATTAGCAAAAATTTTTCTAATTCTCGAAGGCAGAGATTGTATAAAATAATATGTAACAGTATAGCATTTCCCCTGGATTATACTAATCAAGAGGCTGTAGTGAGGGGGTTTCTTCCTGCTCTTGTAAAGTGTGAGGCACTCCTTCCACACTGGAGAGAAACCAGGTGCACTTTACAGTGCTGGTTCTATTTACTGCATTGGTCTTCAGCAGGCAGAGCACAGAAGAGAGCAGATCAGAAGCATCTTTTTAGAATTGACTAGGCAATGGAAAGACAGAAAAGTTCTTCCTATTGAAGTAGAATCATAGAATTGTGACGGCTGGGAAGGAGCTTCAGGATCATCAAGTCCAGTCTTCCTCCGTGACCACTAGACCATGTCCCAAAGCACCACATCACCTCCAGGGATGGAGACTCCACCACCTCCCTGGGCAACCTGTTACAATGCTCAACCACTCTTCAGGTAACAGGAAATTCTTCCTAATATCTGATCTGAACTCTGGATCAACTTGTGGCCCATTCTTCTGGTCCTATCATTAGCTGCTTGGAAGAAGAGGCAAGGTCTTCCTTAAGAAATTGGCAAATATTAACTAATGTTTTAACTTCTTCTGGAATGTGAACATGGAGGTTCCTGAGGCTAGAATGGCTATTGCTTAACTCCTGCTTCCAGAAGACAAGCAGTGAGAACTGAGGTGCCATGAGAGCTTTCTTCCTCTAGTGAGAGAAAAGGGAAGAAGCAGGTTTCCTATCATCCTGTGATCACCTAAAGAGTTGTGTGCTGCTCAGAGTGTACATACAATGCTGTTTACATTCTTTCCAGAACAGAGGAGGCACTGTGGGATCCCTTCTGGGTTGCTTGTTGGCCTAAGCACCTTGACTTGCTGTACTACTTCCAGAAGGTAGGCTAAATCCATGTGCAGTCTACCTCATCATTGATTAAAAACAGCCACAACTTAACAAAAATACAAACAAACAAACAACAAACCAGATGCACTTCAGTTACCTGTTTTTCTTCACTGCTTTTCTTCAAGGTTTTCATCAGATCTATATGCTTATCTTCATTTCTCTCCATCATAAATTTCATCTGCTTAATACCAATCAAAGCTTTCTTTACCTCTTCATCTACATACTTCTCTCCAACTTCAGACAACACTAAATAAAAAAGCCAAGTTATCCAGTGATGTAATGAGATTTTAACACTCTCACAAATTGCCATGCACTGGTGACAAAGGAGAATGAGGCAGCTCTGCATTTCCCTACAGCTGCAGAGCCGAATCTTGGGATAGTGAATGCTGAATAACACAGAGCCAAGACCATTTCCACCAGATAAGAATTTGTCCCAGAGCCTTTGGCAGTGATCAGCTGTGTGTAACTCAAGCTGGTGGCTGATTACAGAACACCAGAACAGTTGAGGCTGGAAGGCATCTCTGAAGATCACTGAGTTCAACCCCTCTGCTCAAAGCAGGGTCAACTAGAGCAGGCTGCTCAGGACCTCATCCTGGGTTTTAGATATCCCCAAGGATGACTCCTCAGTTGTCTAATGACACAAGCCTCTGGTTGGCTCACATGGTGCAGCTTGCAGCTCTGCACCATCACCTGCCTTTTCTCTTTATTTGTTCCCTATGCAGAAAATACCCTGAGTACCACTGGAGCAAAACAAGTTAAGAACATCACACTGAGATAAAATAACAGGTCATAATAATGGAATCCTCGCAATGTCAGGGTGAAAGGGAGCTCCAGAGCTCATCTACTCCAACCCCCCTGCTGAGAGCAGGGACATCTGCAACTAGAGCAGGTTGCTTAGAGCCTTGTCAAGGTCACTCATTTCTTCCATTGTATCTTTCTTCACCTCTCCTAATTTTTTGTTTGTTACAGAAATATTATTAATGAAGACTGAAGCAATATATCTTGGCTGGTCCTCTTGGGATTCCTATCCACAAAATAAAGCTGTGCTTAATGGTGAGTCTATGCAGAATTGCTATTCTATATCCATATCTCCATATATCAGTATATCACTATATATATATATAAGTATTGATATATATCAGTATTTATCTTGACTTTATTTAGATATATGTCTAAATTAAGTCGGTTTATTTTGATCATTTATAATAACCATCTTTTTCAGGGAAGTATGTAATTGTAGAATAAACATTTTCAAACATTTAAACAAACAAAATAATTCTATATACGTTGAACTGACTTTTGGGTTCAGTTTATATTCTAATGACCTATGAAAGGCCTAATAACCTATAAAAACTCTGTAAATACTTTTTGTAATGGGGTGCTTATCATCAGCTAGCTGATGGTTTCTCAACTCCACAACATGAGAGCAGATCCTCTTGACACAGGTGAGTTTGGAAGTCAAAATGCATCAAGAGACTGAGCCCTGGGGCCAAGTGCTTCCAGCACAGCACAGCTAAGAAATCCATACATACACTTCAGGTTCTCCTGGAGACTCAGTTCCTCCTGCCCTGTGGGTGCACACTGCTGACCCTTCAGCCACAGCACATGTATTATAAATAACCAAGAGGACTTCATCTTCTTTCTGGGAAAGAAGTAGGTAGGTGCAGTTAGATGTAAGCATCTTCATGGTGTCATGTTTTCAGGGTGTTATACAAGTTCACATTCATTTTGACTTTAACCATAATCTGTGAGATCTATAAATGCACCTAAATGCTGCTGGTAGTGAAAGCACATGAGTAAGAAGCTTGACCTCTTTTGTAATTATTTATTCAGACTAACTGGATGAATTCCACTGAGTTTGCACAGTGGTGTAACAAAACCAGGACGTGTATATATATATAAACTCAAAACCTTATGCAGCTGAGTCTGACCCTTTTCTACCTTGTGAAAGACATTAATTGCTGCTCACACACTGAGTTTTTAGTTCATAGTACAAATGCATCAGTGCTAAACATCACTGCCAAATGTAAAAAGGGGAATTTCTAGAATGCTGTTGCCTCCCTCATCTCCAAACATGCAATTCCTTTCATTGCCCTTCAGGATAATAATATAGCAGACACAATAATAAGTATGCCAAGAAATTGGCAATCAGATCAGTTTTGCAAACAAACACATCACCAATTGAAATAAATTCCTACAAAATAAGGGAAACAGTTTTTGATTTATTTCCCTCCCAAGAGCATTTAGAGGAGAAAGGTTTATTTTTTTTTAGAAGCCATGCAACTACATGTTCTATTTCTCATCTAATTAACTGAACACAGTGTTTAAGTCCCTTCTTGTTCACCAGTATAACCTTCTTGGGGGATGCAGTTATCAACTGCAAGAGCACATGCAAATTAAGAGCCTGGATTTATTTAGAGCCTGGATTTACTTGTACAGTTTCTTGCATACTGTACATTTACGTTTGTAGTGAAAGACCAATTAACTTTGCAAAGAAATACAAACCCAAAAAGTAAAAAACCCCAAGATATTTACCATTAAACTGAAACACCTCCTCTGCCAAATTGCTCCCTTCGTCAGGAAAGGGTCGGGCTGTGTTCTGATCTAATTGCTGGGAGCGTCAGGGATTTTGCCATGTTCTATTATCTGATGAGAAGGTCCTTAATCTCATTAGAAGGATGTTTTGTCATGAGGCTGGAGGTTTTTGCCTGTATGGGACTCCAGGCTCATCTGCGTGGGCAAAGCCACCAGGGGGAGCGTTGGGCAGAACTGCCAAATTTAATGTAGATTTGGATCTTTTATTTTTTCTCCAGTCTGTCTGTAGCTTTTCATTTCATCAGCCCTCTCATTGCCTTGCATTTTACCTTAGGAGACATCTGCAGCTTATGTCCTAAGCTTACAATTAGTATGGCTAAAAATAGCTTCCAACATTTAATCTCTTGGGTGTAGTTTTAGTTTGCTATAAAAACCTCTGCATTACATAATGGCCTTACTTTGTGTACCTCCTAACAATACAGACATGGAAAAAAACCATCCAGATGCAGCCTGGCATACGAGTAGGGTCTGAAATGAGATAAGCTAATTGGAGCACTCTGTCCATCACTACACTTGCTAATGGTTTGGGAGTATGGCCTCTTAAGGATTTTCTTCAATTAATCCTTGTGTGTGAAATATGTCTGGGGTTTAACCTCTCTGAGTTTTGGATACTTCTAAATGATATCTTTAAATACTAACAGATGCTTGGTATAAAGTGTGGACAATTATTGTTTAGCCAATCATATCCCACCTTGTGATATTCAGCAATAATACTCCCTTGAAGTCAAAGAGGAGACAAGGAGAATAGATGTCTGACACTCATGATCTGTAACAGCAGTTTTAAAGCATCCCGTTCTTCTTTGTCTGCCTCATAGTTCATAAAAGCCAGTTGATGACTGATGGTTAAGATCTAGCTGACTAATACTGCTTATCAAGAGATTAGAGGGGTTTATTTTTAAACACATTATCATGAATAATGAAGAAGCTGTTAGCTCTAAAGAGAACTGCAAGTCCTCCATTTGTATTAAAAAATTAAGATAGCTCCACTCACATTTTCACATTTTCTGAAAATGATGGATGGGAGGGAAATATTTATATTGTTTTAATAGATATGAATTGCTGTCTCCCTGAAATGCTGCTTACTCCTTGACCAAGACCCATCACTACACAAAATCTTTCAAATTCTCTTTTCCAGCAGTACCAAGCAGGCATTCTTGCAGTCACAGTCCCCTGAGCAGACTGTCTGCTGAGCACCCCCGAGGCTTGGGCTGAAGTAAAAGGGGCAGTTACTCTCTCTGGGCTTTATGCTTGGCTCAGAATAAATAGAAAATGCAGTTGCACAAAGGCAGACAATCTATTACAGACACTTGTGAAATGCATGTTATTTGCTTACATGTGTAATGAATCCCAACAAAGACTTTAATCTTCGACTGCAAGTGTTTCCCCCCTCATTTTTGGCAGTATCTTTGCTAATGTTCATTTACCAGCAAAAGGTGCTACTGGCCTTTCTGGACCTGATTCAGTATAGAGGAAGCTTTACTTAATCCAAAGAAAAAAAGGCAGTTTCAACACATCACCCATATTTCCCCAGAATTTGCAGGAAATCAGGTGGCCTGAACCCTGCAGGGAGGGAGAGTAACACTCCTGCCCCAGGGAGCAGGGGTGGGGGCTGCCTCTGGCACACATCCCACCACCTATTTTCATAATTGCTCATCTTCTGAAGGTCTCTGTGGGGATCTCTGGTCAAACACACTCTTGCACCTTGTAAAGCCAGTCCTTAAAGGAATTCTCTACCAAAGCTGATGTGAGACATGGCGTCCTGATGGGTGTCAGGCTCCTTTTCTCAATTAAGTGGATTTTGAACATTGCAAAGTGTGTTGTGTTGTCTTAGATCTTATTCCTCACACTTTATTACCACCACATAACCACATGGAAATAGGCTATACAGGCTACTTAGTATTAGATATATTTCTTTTTATAAAAACACCAAATCCTGGTTGTTTGCCCTCATATTATTTCATATATATCTAATGGCTGAAAGATGAGGTCTAAGGAACCTAGGGGCAAAATTGTCTAGAGCTTGTATGCCTGTTAAAGTTAATCTTGGGCTTAAACTGAACCTTTGAAATGCACTTAAGAACCCAACACTCTGTTCCTGAAAGGCAGATATTAGTCATGCTCACTCTTAAAATCTTTTCCTCTCTCATTTCTGTTTTGAATTTAATTAGACAAAAACCTCACCAATTCAAGTTTTCTATCAAATCGCCACCCTCTTTTCTTTTACCATTCCAAATGTGCATTGCAGTGAGCTGTTGTGGAGAGCTGAAATCTTTTCTCTCAGCTGCCATGTTCAACAGTTTCCTCTTAATATTTTATTTTCCCCTGAATTTGAGGGCTTCAGTCTTCCATGATATGCCATATCATGATGTTGTGCTGGTATGTTCATTTTTTCACAGCCTAATGCAACCAAACGATTCTCTGCCTACTGATGCTGTTGCAAATTATGTGTTTTCTAATATGGAATCATACTGGATATAGTCTGAAGAAGCTCTTGTGAACAAGTTCTAGAAAGTGTCCTTTTCTCCACCCCAACTGTTACCCCAGTTCTGCTCTACTTTAATTGAAATTAATATGTTTATATTGGAATCAATGACGGAAATAGCTCGAAAAGGGGTTTCTGTATAAATAGACTTTACAAGGTACTGATAAATTGAAATGTAAATAATGGTAATGATATAGATAGAAATCGAGCTTGAACCTAGCTGAACTTGAGCAATGAGAGCTGCAGCAGCTTTGTGGAGTTTCTGTCTGTCCTGTTGGATGACCTCCACAAAAGTCCAGCATTTTTTCATAATGTGCTGTGACTTCTCCCTTTTTGTTGATCCATTCCACCTGGCAGGATTAAGCATCAAGAAATATGCTGAAATGGAATTTCCTGTGTTATACATCATCTGAAGGATTTTGTTCCAGTTATTTGCTGTTTGGTAGAGTTGTTTCCTATTATGTATTTTCACATTTCTTTCTGACCTAGACCAGTCATGTAACGACGAGGCTGAAAATACCTGTACCTATTTATAGATCCCACGAGTCCTGCAAATACTACACATTGGCATTAAATCTCTTGATACTTTTATGAAATAGTTCCCAGTTTGACAAAATCTTAATTGGCTTTATTTGTAAGCACACCATTAGTTCCACTGCATTCAAATGAAATTTAATCCTAGTGGGGGTTTATGTTGTAATTACACAGCTAATCTAAAGCATGCACAAAGCTTTACTAACAGTTAGGATGGGGTTTAAGGCATTAGAGTTGAACGTTTGTCATGTGAAGTTTTTGGTTGGTTTGGTTTTAATCCTTTCTAGGACTTCAGGAGAGGTTTCTGCTTTCTCCTCTGGTAATTTCAAAGGCTCTTCTAGCTCTCCTTCAGTCTGTGAGCTCTACCTGAGTAGCCAAAGTTAGGAACCAAGGCTCCTTCTTTAGCCCAGAGAGCGCCAAGATCCTGAGATGCTCTCAGTCATGCTGGAAAGCCTCAGACTGAGAAGCTGAGACTATCCCAAGTTGGATACCTAGAGTTAGTCTAAGCTCCACATCTTGCAAAAATACAAGCTCAAGCCCCAAAAGTAGCAGAGCTGTATTAATATGACAGGATCCCAAAGCTCAGGAGCTCAGAGCCAGGCCAATGCAGTTTCTGTGTCTGGTGCAGGGTCAGGCAATGCCAGGTCAGGACTCCTCACTGTGTTCAGCACAAACATGAAACCAGCTGAAGGCATCAGATCAGCTTGTGTATCTTAGAGCATCACACTGAGAATTACGTGGCTTTATTTGGAACTATTAGGCTACAGATTTTGAGGTCAGCAAGACCATCTTCCCAAGGTTTAGTGTGCTTTAAAAGGAATGAACCTTTTATTTCCTCTTGCTGTCTGTCCATGGATGTTCAGGATGATTATAAGGTGTGGAAAAATTCCATTTCTCTTCTGTATTTTATTTTCTCCAAGCCCTCAGGGGCTTTGACACACAGTTCTAAACACCAACCCCAGCAGCAGAGTGACAACTGTTTCTCAGAGGACATAAGTTTTTTCTCACCTTATCCAGAGATGTTGAAGAAGGGACCTATTGTGATACTGAACACCATATTTGGGAAGACAAATCTATAACATAAAGGAATGTAATTAATTTTAAGGAACAGAGAATTAAAAGCTTAGAGTTGAATGTAAAACAATACAAAGCTGAAACTGAAAAAATACTTGTCTTCAGAATTTGTGCTTGGGATATCAGGTAACTAGTGAATTTGGAGTTGCACTAGTACTGATGTTTCATTATCAGCAGGAAATATCAAAGGCAATGCAAGGATACCAAAATGACTTAGAGCCATTTTATTACAAAGCCATGAAGCAAACCTGCATGGTATAGTTCCACACACTTTAGGAAACATTTAATATTAAAACGGTGAAGTTGTGAACCAGATGTTTTGTGAGGATTTAGTTTCAATCTTCCCTAAGAATGTTAAACAACAACAAATAAAAAAAAGCTTTATTTCATGCAGGTAAGTAAAATATCAGCTTTCAGCCTGCAACTGAAATGAACAGGGCTCCTTGTGTATTTTCATCTGGTTTGCTTAAGCATATTTTAATCACTGAGCTCTGTATATAGCTAGTTAAGAGTGGCTGTTTATTGGCAGCAACTCTGGATTTTAATGAAAGTAGGATGGCTGAGTTATCAGTTTGTGAGCTGCTGAACAACTGAAGATGCTGCTGATCTGCTGCTTTCTTGAGGAGTGATTTATGCCATTCAGAGGGTAAGGCCTGGATAACACTCCATGAGGAATCTGGAAATTGCTACAGTGTGCAGTAATCCTCTGGCTGGTATCTTGGCCTCTTGCTTCTGCTGCATTTAAAGTGGAATCTGCTCCAGTTCCTACAGGACAGCAAGCCCAAAGAGGGCTGTCTGAAGAGAAAGCTTCCTGAGTGTATCCCAAAGCAGGACACGTGCAGTCTCCTTGCTTGCAGTAGCATGAAAGTAGAGGAAGCAAAGCTGGAATGCTGCCTGCAGCTGACTTCTTCTCAATTTCAGATATTAGGGACAAATTCTAAGTAGAGCTTTACTGCAAATAGAATTAATGACTTCATGCTTCTAAGAGTTCCTGCTTCATTGCTGTCACACATGTTTTTACAGCCGTCCTTTTGTGTAACTAGTACACAGCTCCATGCTTCTGCCTCAGCTCTCCAAGCATTTCCAAGTGCTGTGAAAAAAACAACACTAGTTAACAGACAACTGACAAATGGGAGGTGAATAAAAATGGACAAAAGAAAAACTGAGTTCAGAGCAAATGAGACAAAAAAAAAAAAAAAGGCAGAAAGGGAAATGAAGGTCAGATAGGGAAGACCACAAATTAATAAAATGTCCAGGGAAATGCTGATGAGAACAGTCTCTCCAATTGGAGGTATATGAATTAAAACAGGCTTCCATACCTTCTACCAAGAGCTAATCAGTTACTGCAAAAAACAGTAATTTAGGAAGCCCATTTGACCAGAAAAGGTCAAATATATAACCCTTGAAATCCTTTCTTGTTCCTCCTGTTTCCTTCTGCTCGGGTCTGAAACCATTCTGGCAAAGACTGGTGAATTTGCCCACACTCTGAGTTGCTTAATCCTTGGCAAGCACTGTGGAATACTAAGCACTGTGGGACTTAGCAGTCCAGATTTGAACGTGTACAGTGTTTGCACCTCAGCTAGTGAGTGATGTGGGTTTGCTCTGTAGCTAAAGAGGAGCTCTAGGCTAAGCTGAGATTTAACTGACCTGCTGTAGACCTTGACCTCAGACTTAGATGAAGTGTACTTTAGAAGACTGTTTTTCTCTCCTAATGACTAACTTAAATATAGATCTGTAAAACTGGGACAGATGAATCTCACTGATGTGACATGCAGTTTTCAGCAAGACCTGGCTTGTTTGTGTTTGGCAGCAGCATCCTGAGCCGCATTGGGATGAAGCTGTCAGGTCAAGTGAGGTGATCCTTCTTTTCTCCTCAGCCCCAGTGAGGTCACACCTGGAGTGCTGAGTTCAGTTCTGGGCTCCCCAGTAAAAGAGACCTGGACACAATGGAGCAAAATCAGTGCAGGGCTACAAAGATTATTTAGGGACTGGATCATCTTCCATATGAGTAAGAGTCAAAAGAGCTGGGACTGTTCAGCCTGGAGAAGAGATAGCTCAGGAAAATCTTATCAATCTTATCTTCCTCCCTTGTGGGAGGGAATGAAGAGAAGGGATCCAGGCTCTTTTCAGTGGTGCCCAATGACAGGACAAGAGGCAAAGGGCACAAAACACATGAGATTCCATCTGAACACAAGGATACACTTTTTTTACTGTGAGGATGGTCAGACATTGAAACAGGGTGCCTGGAGAGGTTGTGGAGTCTCCATCTGTGGAGTTATTCAAACCTGGGCAACCAGCTCAAGGTGGCCCTTCTTGAGCAGCAGAACTTGGCTAGATGATCTCAAGAGGTCCCTAACAACCACAATAGTTCTGTGGCTTCTGTGTTTATCCAGTTTTAGGGACCCTGGTACCAAAAAATAATAGACATGGAGCTGCTAGAGCAGGTCCAGAGAAGTACCACAAAAAATGGTTAGAGCTGCAACACCTCTCCCATGAAGAAAGGCCGAGAGAGCTGGAGTTGTTCAGCCTGGAGAAGAGAAGTCTCTGGAGACTTCTCTTGATGCCAGTCAAGGCTCTTTTGCACCTCTGCACTGAGATTTTTATAGAATTTGAAGATGTAGAAGTATTAACCTCCATTCCAATTGGAAATGAGGCAGAAAAACATGACCAATTGCTCATTGGAGTTGCGTTTCATTTAGTTCTTTAAGAACTAGATCTCTGTTATGTAAAATGTAGTTTGCATATGCAAATTACTCGTGGGCAATTTAATAACAAAAAGGTTTTACTCTGGAACATTGACAACATTCTGGAGTCTTGGGATAGTACTGGATTCAAGGAGTGGTCTCACTGCGTGTTCCAAGCACCTTACAGAAGGGGTTCAGCTCTGCATCTGGTTAACAGACAAATATAGAAGCTTTCAGAAAATAATTGGACCCATGAGTCAGGCAATACCTAACTTCCCAGCCTCACTGATCTGAACCAGCCACTTCATATTTGCCAAGGGAGCCACAACCCCTGGTCATCTATGTGCAGGGCACAGGAATGGTCAGTGATTAATATGGAACATGGTGAAATAAAGCAGATTTATTTGAAGTGCTAGAAAACTTTTGAGTGGCCACAGCACAGATGTCATTCTGTTGCAAGCATTATTCAATAGCATTTTGCTGGAGGACAATTCCATATTGTGACCTTGGGAAGAAAGAAGTTTTTATTTCAGCTTTTTGTCCTCGTGTGTCTAATATTCTATCTCACATCCCAAGAGCAGATGATGGAAGGCCTGCTCCTGTGTCCAGATCTTGTATGTTTAACTGCACACCTATACAATTTATATTTAACACAGTAGACAACAGGTCAAATATAAATAAACATATCTCCCTTCTGCTCTGCTTCATACCAGCTAAAGACCAGTGCATTTTCCCTAGCTCTGGGTGCAGAAAACCACACAAAGTGCAAAGAAGCCTTTTGTTTGAAGGAAACCTTTCTTGTGTAGGACACTGCTGAACAAATAAACTAGGCAGCTGAGGGAATTAGCAGGAATGAAGAGCATTAGTTCCTCAGAGAAAATAACATCCAAAAAGCTCTTGGTATCCATCAGTCAGAATTCCTTTGGTGCTAGACAAAAGCTGCAGTGGAAATTGCTGTGTTGTAACTTCACATGGTCCCATGCTGAACTATTTACTTGCAATGCTGGGCTTCCCACACATTTACAGATGAGTCTCCTCAACAAGGAAGGAAAGTAAATGAGAAATTAATAATAACTTAAATAATATTCAAGCAAAGGTCTTAGCCACACATTTAACTTTTAACTTAAGAGCACTCCCATGGAAGTCAATGGGGTTACTTATCTACTGAAATTAAATCATGTGGTTAATTGGTTCTCTGGATCAGGATTTTAAAAGTCTGAGTGGCTATTACTTAAAAAAACAGATACAGTACAACAGGGCAAGGGAAGGAGAAAAATCTGCTTTCCATCCTCTGTTTTCAAGTGTGCTGACAAAGGCGTGGTGAGGTCTAGCAGTAGGAAGTTAGAGCTGGAAAAATCCAGCCTTGAAGTAAGACATTTCCTCATAGCTACGAGGAAAATACTGAGACAGCATATGAGGAGGAAGTGAATTTACCCTCACAGAGGGTTCTTAGAATGACATTAAATACATAAAAAGAAACAGGGGATTATTCCAGATTCTGGCTGTAAACTCAGTGACTTGAAAAGGAAATTTCAGCAGTTCCTGAAGGAGAGACCCTTAGACTAGTTTATTGCTATGTACTGGTCCAGGTCCAGCCTCCAGTTTAACAGATTCCTAAAGCAGTGATTAGATGACAAGTTATTTTATATTGTCCTGCTTTTTGTATTTCTTGTAAACATCTGCTACTTTTGGAAGTAGTACTGGGCTAGACATATTTTTTATTTAACCTGGTACAGTGTATTTGGTTTGATGTTGTATGAATATACACCTTGGGAGAGGAGTGGGCTGACTGGCATTCCCAGTGTTTTCAGGCCCTAAAGCTTGCCAGCCTGACTTCTGCTCAGCACCTTTGTCACAGATTTGACTGGAAATGACATTGATTTAAATGTTTCCAGGCTGCCCAGCCATCCTGAGCTTCTCCAGGAGCTGTGGAGGGAGCAGCTCCAGGGCTGTGCAGCCACCCGTGGGGCAGGGGCTGCAGTGGAGCCAGGGTCACCCGGGAACCTCCGTCCTGGGCAGGTCCCAGCAGCTGGGCTAGCAAGAAGGGAAGGGACCTCTGCTCTTCCTCCTTCCCACTGCACATGCTTTCTGATCTCCCAAGGAAAAAATCCATGCTTTTTCAGTGCTGGCACATCTGGACAAAACTTGCCTACCCTGTGGTTAAATTGGAGCAGATGATCTCATTCGATTGTTCTGGCCCCAAACACTACAAAGTCTTGTCTGGGTCAGGACCCATCAAAGCTCATCTGAGACCCTCAGAATGCTGCTATTGACTTCACCCTGCACGAACAAGACTGCAGCTCAATCTACAGCCTCTTTCTGAGGCACTGGGAGTCCAAAATAAGGCAGCTCAGCTTGCAGCAAATACATTTACCTGTGTCCACAAGCAGAGCTATTCAGAAAGGACTAGGAATAGCATCTTCACAGAGATAGCTTCAGGACATATTCTTCACAGCTTTCCCTAAGAAAGGTCTGTTGAAGCAAAAAGTTTTTCAAGTTACTCATAGGAAAAAAGTTTAGTGTGGGCTATAGGGGCCCTGTAGGATTCAGCCACTGGAGAAAAGCTGTTTGACTGTCCTTTGCCCATTTCCCCAAACAAAACTGGGATCAGCCCACATCATTTACATGAGTATTGGCTGGCTTTTAAATGAGAAAAGACTCATGCTCTGGGCCAGAAGCACAGCTGGTGTAACTATAAGGATCTTGTTCATAGCAATAATATTTTTCTGCAGTTTGAAGCCAGAGCTCCTGTAAGTTCCAGTGTGACAGCCTTTGGCTTTAGACCCAAGACATATAACAGAGTGATGGGAGCTGCACATGAGCCAGGGTGTGCTCAGGGGGACAAGAAGGCCAAGGGCATTCTGGGCTGGATCAGGAACAGGGTGGGCAGCAGGAGTAGGGCAGGGATGGTGCCCCTGGACTGGGCACTGGGGAGGCTGCAGCTTGAGCACTGGAGTCAGTTTTGGGCACCACAGCACCAGAAGGACACTGAGGGTCTGGGGCAGGTCCAGAGAAGGGCAACAGAGCTGGCAAGGGGTCTGGCAAGCCTGGTTAGTCTGAAGGAGACTGAGAAGAGAGCTCATTGCTCTCCATCTCCCTGACAAGAGGGTGCAGCTAGGCTGGGGTTGGGCTCTTCTCCCAAGTTACTAATTACAGAAGGAGATTAAATGGCCTCGAGTTGTGTCAGGGGAGGTTTAGATTGGATATTGGGAAGAAATTCTTTCCTGAGAGAGTGGTTGGGCTCTGGAACAGGCTGCCCAGGGAGGGGGTGGAGTCACCATCCCTGGAGGAGTTTCAAAATGAGTAGCTGTGGCACTGGAGGCTGTGGGCTGCTGGAGAGATGTTGGGGTGAAGGTTGGACTTGATGATCCTGCAGGTCCTTTCCAACCGTAATTCTATGATTCTATATGTGGGCTCAAGCACAAATCTGAGCCCAGAACTGACAAGTACTGAGGTACCCAGGGTTGTCTGCTGGACCCACCTGCCCTGGCACTAGCACCAGCCAAAGGTGCAGCACCTCCAATCACTCAGCCTCCAATCACTTAGGGTTGGGGCTCTGTGTGGAGCAGATGTTGTCTTTTCCTGAAGAGTTATAGCTTGGGCACATAGAGTCGTAAAGAAGCTTTCCTCTATGCCAGAGGTACTAAAACCAATTAGAAGGGGTACATTTGCCTGTTAATAAGAAATAAACTGCCACAGGAAATTTTCTTGGTAAAATAACAGTCCAGTAGATGCTGCCTCTCCTATGTATTTGAGATATGTAGTAGCTCTCTCCAAACTGCAAGACCCATGACTGCTGTTTCAAAACACCCTGGGGAAGGGGAGCTGAATCCCCCTTTTAATTGTGAAATGATAGGCACAGTTTCATGCATTTAAGGGAAGATAAAGTATTTCTTTATTTCTTCTTGTCTTTCTCCTGATCCCTGCCTCTTCCATCCCTCCTTTCCCCCTCACTACTCAAAGCAAAATTTGAGTTGGGAGAGCAATTTATCAGGAATACATTATAAAAGGCTTTTCCCATGGAGTTTCATCAAAACCAGATATTGATCAGAGGCTGGGGGGAACAGGCTTTTTTCAGGAAAAGCTTTGACAGGAGAAATGGAGCATATGATACAGGAGTGTGGAGAGAAATGCTGGACCATTGCCATAGGGGCTGACAGCTGAGGAGAGAGCAGAACAGTGTTGGGTAGCACAAAGAAATAAAAGTAGTAAAAAAATCAGCCTAATATAAGGGGAAATACCCTGGCACTGTTGGACTGGAAAAAAATCCAAAGGGGGACACTGGACAAATGAGTGGAAATGTTTCCTGGGAAGAACTCTTCACCAACAGTGAGACTGGATGTGTGTCTGTCAGCTCAAACACCATAAGCAGAGACACAGAACTGGTTAGTCATGAGTAGTAACTTCCACATGGCAACTCTGGGAGGCTGCAGCTTTGACACTGTCCATTATAAACCTCCTGTGAAGGAGTGAGGTACCCAAGAGAGATGTTTAGCACACAGACCAAAGAGGTGGGAGCTACAGCTTTCATCTATTTCAATACCACGTCCTTCCTGGTTGTCTTATTTGCTCCCTTAGTTGCTGATTTTCCTCTGGAGACTTTGAAATCAAGGGAGGGATCTCAGTTATCTAGATCAGCATCAAACCAGATGTTGGAAACCCTCGAGCAAGCTTCTCCCAGGAACTGTGGTCAGCAGCATAGACAGCTCTGCCCTCCTCCTCATCCCACCAGACCTGAAAGCTCCTTGGTGCTACCTCCCTGGCTGGTTATTACAAGTCAGGACAGATAAGCTTCAGTCTGACAGCTCTGAGCTGTGTTTGAAAGAGAACTGGATCCTCGTCGAGCTATCTGCATTTTCAGATTGAGAAGGATCATTTTCACTG
Organism: Corythornis vintsioides; assembly: GCA_025447755.1. Lineage (NCBI taxonomy): Eukaryota > Metazoa > Chordata > Aves > Coraciiformes > Alcedinidae > Corythornis > Corythornis vintsioides. Next base: position 19,838 of record JAOEGS010005169.1, read on the forward strand.
TAGTGGAGACTGCTGGGGCAATGTGTCAGCTAGCAGAGCTCTCTTCACTGCCAGTTTGTGGGTCCAGGCTGTCCTCTGTTCCCCATCACCATGAGACACCAGTGTGCCTGCACAGTCAGAGGACTGGCATCTAAGCTATGTGCCTGAATGCAAGCTAAAGCACATCTGGGGAGCCATGGAGTGATTCTCACCACAAAAACTTTCACTAGTTGGGTGATGAGCCCATGGAGATGAGGAACAGCTGTAGGAGCTGCACAGGATCTCATCTGCAGTTTGAGTGTAAGAGCCACAGCTCCAGAGGGAGTTGTTAGGGGTTCCAGGGGAGTCGTTGTTTTGCTGGCCACTGTTGTGCACTGCCAAGTAAATGGGCTCCTGTCCCCTCCTGCCTCAGTGACATCCCTCCCTGAAAGGGCTTGACTGTCTCCTTAGCTGTCTCTGTCTGAGGGAGGAGGAGCACAAGAGGTTGAGGGTAAACACAAGGGAAAACTTTCACAGTGAGGGTGCCAGAGCCTGGCACAGGCTGCCCAGGGGGATTGTGGAGTCTCCTGCTCTGGAGACATTCCAACCTCACCTGGATCTGTTCCTGGGTGACCTGATCTAGGTGACCCTGCCAGAGCAGGGGGGTTGGACTAGATAATCTTTCTAGGTCCCTTCCAACCCCTAACAATCTATGATTCTATGATAGAGAAAGAATCTAAGGAAACCTAGTGGAAAACAGTTATGTGGCCAGTACATTTACTTCCGTAGGGTTTACATTCTTAAATGTCTTGAGTGCATTTGAACTAGACTAACATTTAAAGTTTAGGTTTCTTTTCTTCAAGATCGAGTAATTTTGAATTAAGATTCACTGTACAGAGTTACAGCATATAGTTTCCTGATAGTGATGCAGATCCTGCCATTAAGGTGAATAATACCCATAATAGTTCTCACTCGCCCCCTAACAAAGGAATTTGATGCTGGATCACCTCCTGTTATTTCATGAGCTGGGTATTTTCACTACATCTGAGGAAACAAACCAGACAGGGATCACTTATTCTGCAAAGCATACTTTGAAATGTTTGTCTGGCACCTCTGAACCATTTTTTTCTCTGCCATTATATCAAAATATGGTTTCATACTTAATAAACATCAGTGCAAGGCTTTGTATTCTTGTGTAAAGAGCAGCAAACTCAAAGACCTTGTCAAAACAAGTAGGTTAAGCTTGACTGATCAGCTGAACTCTTTCTATTAATAGCCAAGGTGGCATCATTATTCCATTAAGCTTTGTGTGGAATATTGGGGACAGGTACATGTATCCATATATAAGAGGTTAAAACAGATGAACCTTTCAAAATGATAATACAATGATTGCCATTTGTGTTTCTTCAGCCTGGGAAGGAGTATCCTGCTTGGTGGAATGAAACAGAACACATGAAAATGGGATTTATTTCAGAAAACTTGGTTATTTTTTGTTCTTCAGGAGTATGGGTGCTTTGCTATGGCTTGGTTAGGTGGAGTGTGATGTGGCTCTTGTGGAATATGAGCATATCTGCAGTCAGTTATGTGCATTGCTCACCTTACATCAAGTATTTCTCAGTTTGTTTATTTGTGGTATTTGGTTGTTTTGTTGTTGTTGATGATGATGATGGTTGGACACAGTGATCATAGAGGTCTTTTCCAAGTGTGACAATTCTGTGATCACTTGGGAGCTCACACTGTTGCTGTTCACTGTTTCCTCCATCCATAACATGAATCGTTTAACCCAGCAGTGCCACTTGTAAAGAAAATAAGTCAGTGCTCAGGTATCCGCTGGTAACATTTGCATTTAATTTTCTTTTTTTTTGTGCCTGTTTCCTCTCCACCTCTAACGGGTAAGAGTTCATCCTTGGCTCCAAGAGGGAGCTGCACTTTACATGTACATAGTTTCTCTAAGTATTTCTCTAAGAAAACTATTCTCTAGCATCAGTTTCTCCCTCTCAGCTCTCCACGGAAAATGTTTCCAACTCTGAATCTTTAGCCTGACAAACCCAAATCCAACAAAACCTTTCCCTGAGAGAAAAGGCCTGGGACTGATGTTAAGGTTTTGCTTTTGAGCCACCAGCTGAGCAACAAATTGCAGCTGAGAACTGCTATGTATGCCCTGCTGAAACCAGACAGGTAAGAAACTAGGACAAGCATCCCAAGGTCCCAAGTATCTGAGATTTAGATAAGAGCTGTGTAAGCCACCCAGAGTACAGGGGCATAAGAGAAAAACCTGTATTTTAGCCTGCATGCCCCCAAAATATTAACAATATCACTGCAATATTTTCTCACGTTAGGAACATGGAAACATCAAATGGACAAATAATCCCCATCCTCCCAACAACTGTCATAATACTGGGAAGCTATAGGACACTCAGATCTCACTGTTTCCATTAAATCATGTAATAATATTTGCCACAGTACTTTGTTGCCATCTCATGGCATCTATACTTTCCTTTTAGTAGTATCATCATTTCTTGCAATGTTTTCTTACAGGTGTAAATTTCTATGACTTGAGACCATGAGGAGATTAGATCCATCCTATAATTTATAGGAGCATTAATAAGAAAAAAACTCTTCATCTGCCTTAAACATTTTATGTTTAAAGAGCTGCATATGTAAGAGCACAGTGGGTTAATAAGAGATGATAACAAAACACCATGCTCTATAAAACACAGCAGCATTAGCAATAGCAGTTGCTTTCATGGTCAGATTGTGTCCAGAACCCACTTCCAGTTTTCTTGAAGAAGAAAGGTTTTAGAAATGAAGGATATGTACTTCATTCTGCAGCATGTTCAGAGGTATGAGCATGTTCAGATGAAGTGCTGGCTTAGATGTTTTCAGTGTTCAGATGTAAAATATTTATTTTTTAAAAATATTATTTACACTTGCTGATAGCTATTGTCTTTATTTGCTCCTTAATTTTACTTAGGGAATTCTCTTTGCATTCCTTTCAGCTAAGGAAGAGCTTCTTTCCTGTTCTAGCTTCAGAGCTAATAGATGATATTGCTTTGTTTTTGTTCAGAGGAATGACTGTAGAGACAATTTCACAGAAACTTCCTCAGCAAAATGCTTTTACTCCTGTCCCAAAGCCTTGAGCAGCCAATATGAGTTTCTCTTCTATACCAGGAGAATCTTCTCATGTAACCCAATCAGAAGGATGGTCTCCTGGCAATCTAACATGATTTAGGGCTGAGATAGTCACATAAAGTTCTCACTTATCTTTCACATATCTTGTCTTATAACTTGCATCAGAGCAAGGAGCATCTTAGAGAATAAAGCCTTATAATCTACTTATTTCAACACTGGTAGATATTAAAGGGAATGTATATCAACAGTCTTCTGGGTGGGAGCAGCCAAGCAGTTGCATTCACTCTATTATCTGCACTCAAAGCAGTTGCTGCTGAGCATAAATGTCAATGTTTGGACTTACTGCATAAATAGAAACAGGATTTTTCATGTTGTGGACAAAACAGAAAAAAAAAAAATACATTTTTTCAACAATTTGCATCATTTATCCTCATCACTGAAAAGTTCACTTACATGTGGACATTTGCCAGCAATACCAAGTCTAGATCCTTAGCACATCATTTTTCTATTTCTTCCTTTTCAGCTGGGTCCTCTAAGGTCTTGCCCCTCCATTTCTTATTCATCGTGTTCCTGGTAGCTTCAGTTCCAAGAAACTGATGGTAAAATGAAAAAGATTTACCACAGGCTGTCGTGGTTTAACCCCAGCTCCCATTTGGTGATTCATTGAAAACCCTATTTGCATATGCAGCTGGTTATGTGGCTGTGTTTGCCACTGCAGATGTTGCAAGATGTCCTCATCGCTCAGCCAATCAAACCCTTGCCTCAAATATTCCCTATAAATCAGATTGAAGTTTCACTGACAAGATGATTCCCACTGAGAGCTCCAGCTAATCCCTCCAAGCCAAAGGAGGCTGTGCTGATCTGGTCTGCATGACAAAGATGGGACTACCTGAGGAGGGAGACTTCCCTGGAGAAGTCTACCTTTCCTAGCCCTTAGAAAGTGCCTTGAGTCAAGATGGTGTGGAATGGTATAGGACTGCCACTGGGTGATTGTGCCATGCTCCCTCCCGTGGAGCAGGCTGACCTCACAAGTGATGAGGACTTCAGATCAAATGCCACTATCCAGGTAAAGATATCCTCCTTGCCTAGCTCTTTTGGTTTCTTTCCCTGCACAACGTGTTTTCTTCACCACCCTGGCTCTAAATGCTTTCATATTGCACTGCAGTGGCTACATATATAACAGTAAGGCAGATGTTTCCTATTCCTCAGCTCCTTATACAGTGTATTATGATGCATTTTATTTGCATTGAATCCTACACCAGCAAAACACCAAGCACAATAAATATGAATAAGGACTACTGGAATTTATCCCACCAGTGAGTGCCTGTTAAAAGCAAGTTCCTCAGAGGCATTCACACTGTTGTCCAGTTTCTTCTTCTCTCTTCTTCAGGTGACCCAGAGTATTTGCAGAGGCCTGGCCTGCTCTGCTTTCCCTGGAGCACTGGCTGTAATGCAGCAGTAACTGCTGAGTATACCCAACTCATACTCAATTTTAGCTTCTTCCAGGTTAGTCAGGACAGGAAAACTTACACTGCCTAACTTGTGAGAAATGAAGGCATCTCTGCTTATTGTCACATTTTCCATAGCTGCAGGTTTAAGCCTGCCTGCCTCACCGCTTTCTTCATCGTGTTTTCTAAGTGTACTCACTTTCGATCTGTTTGGATCATGGAAGAAGCACATTTTGGCTGAAAACTCTTAAACTCTTTTCCCAAAAAGCAAAATCTGCTTTTCCGTTTCTTTTTTTTTTTTCAGTGTATATCTCTTTAATTAGAGCAACCTCAGGGAAGTCAGAAGGGAGTTTAATCCTAATGCCTCTCTAACCTGTTGTACAAAGGAAGTATTTAGAGACTGAAAGTACCTATTGCCATGCTCAGGCTTAGATTTTGGTGTACTGAGCAAAGAACATTGCCAGTCCACTGTCTGGGGAACCTCCTGCTGGAGGAAATAATCTGAAGCCAAAGGGTTGCCCAGAAGCAGCACCTGCAGGTGTTTGCTGAGGTGAGGCTCACTTGCTGACAGACAACCCACTTTCTTAGGAGAAATAGCCCTCCTGCCCACTGAAGGATCCTTAAAACATTAGAAGTAAGGTCAGTCCTTGGATGGGTTGGGTGGGGTTTTCAGTGAGGAAAGCAAAGGCAGTCCCACAGACAAACTTGGAGGGAAGATATTGGCTCCCATCCCACAGGAGCACCTGATCTCAAGCAGCAGCCTCCCAGAGAAGCCTGAGTTCATAGTATCAGAGAATGGTGGGGGTTGGAAGGTTCCTCTGGAGATCATGGAGTCCAGTCCCCTGCCAGAGCAGGGTGACCCAGGGCAGCCCACAAAGGAACAGATCCAGGTGGGGCTGGAAAGTCTCCAGAGGAGGAGATTCCACAACCTAAATGATGCTGCTCTTCATTTTGATACAAACTGAGTGATGTTACTTCTGCAGAACTTTACTTCCTTCTTCTTCTTTTTTTTTTTTTTTTCCCAGTCTCTTTTCAAGAATTTTGTTGGATTTTCTAGTTCCTTGTTATCCACCAAACACACATCAAAGCTGCTTGTTGTCAATTAGCTTTTTGTTCTGTGCATGCACACGGAAGTGAGCAGAATTGCTCTGCTGCTGTCCCAAGCAGTCCTTGCAAAAACAGCCTCTACCATGTCAAAAGAAACAGTAAATCTCTGGCATAACAGAAAAGAATCAAAATGTCCCACTGAAAAAAAATGTTCAAGTGGTGTTCTTTTCCACACATGCTCAACAGTATTGCAGAAAATTCTTTAAACAACACCAGTGGAAAGAGAAACAGAGTTTAACGTTTCACTGTCTTACTCAGCAAAGTTTTCTGAGGAAAACAGATCAGCTGAAACTGTACACTTTGTTAGTTTTTCCATATTCTTTATTCAAATAAAGATATGTGAGCTACATATGTTCCTGTTTAATGGGAAGATTTTATTCCAAAGGCCTTTGATGTACATTAACTTGATATTTCTATTTATTAGTTATTGGAAAGAGTGACACATGGGGATAATGTTGAGTGTGTTGTAAGTCTGTGCAGCATTTAGTTTGCAGAGATTTAATCATAAAAGCAAGATCTGTGGAGGGAGGAAATCTCTTTTATTAGCCTCACTGCCATAGTTGGAAAAACAAAAAGGACACAACTAAAAGCTGGGCCCGTTTTTCCAATTAAGTCATTTGATTGAATAAAAAATAGCACCTTTCTTGGACCCTGAACCCACAAAAGCTACAGCAGCAGCAATGTGATGATACCAGAGATCACTCACTCGTGCAGACGTGGTCACTGAGCTACGAACCTCATGGGCTGCACCTTTCCCTCTGCCCAGAATACCAAATACTGTTGGTTGCACTCACAGCTCATGACTCTGGTGGGAAAGGAAAAGCTGCAATTGATGCCTTTCATGATCTTGGGCAGGTGAGATCCCATGGGGGAGGGTGGTGTGTGCAGAATGGCTGCAGCACAGCACACATAGCCAGGAGCAAACTGTTTCAGACCTCAAACAGAACAGAAATACAGCCCAACTCTGTGCTCCTTGGTGAAATACTGCTCAGGCTTATGGAAAGATGAAGGATTGAGTTTGAGTGACAAGTTTAGCCTCCTCTTAGGGCAGAGGTTTGACATTCCTTTACCTACATAGTAATTGTATCATACCACCCCCGCTGAGCTGCTTCACAGCAAAGGAGAGACATCTTGTGACAAAAGGAAACCAGAAGTCATTCTGAATTAAGTGTGCCCCTCTCTGAGTCTCCAGATAAATTCCACAACATTTTTTTAGCCTATGCTTGCATACCACACCTTTTTCAAAGTCCTTGTGCCTCTCCTGCCTCGCTGTTTTTCCTGCATGTTCTATCCACTGCTCTGCAGGCAGAAAATTCCACTAGAATTCCTTTTGTGTCTGGTCATTCCATAGATTAAATCGGAGTCCCTTGGTTTATTATTAGGTATCAACATGTCTCTGGACCCTTCCTATTTCAATTTCCACCCTTGAGGTTCCTTTGAGTCTTTTATAAAGCCAAAAGCCCCATTTATTTAATTTTCTGAAGCTACCATCTGTGAATTGCTGCATCACCTGGTTTATCTCCAGATAAAGCACAAGTTTGGCATGCTGCTTTTTCTGTGCCAAGAAGAGCACAGCATGGCATGACTGGCTGCTCTCAGTGCATCAGGCTGAACATGTGCCAGGTCGTGCTGAGCCCTGGAGAGTTGCAATGCTGAAGGTGCTGAGCCCTGGAGAGTTGCAGTGCTGAAGGAGCTGAGCCCTGGAGAGTTGTAGTGCTGAAGGAGCTGAGCCCTGGAGAGGTGCAGTGCTGAAGATGCTCTGGAAGGGCTGGAAGTGGCTCACTCCAGACTTGCAGCCCCCAACCCCTGGGCATTTTGGTAAATCATCCCTTTTGCTCTTTGTGAGCCTCTGTGAAGGTGTCATTCTCCCCACACCTTCAGTTCTCATGTCCCACTTGCTTCCCAGGATTGTAACCCAGATAACACCCTCCAGTGTCCTTCCTTGCCCCTTGATCCTGTGAGCAGCACAAGCTGTGGCTGGTTAGGACGTGCCCATGCCTGCTGGGCAGCTGACATGCATGTGTGGAGGGGTTGGGTAGCCACTTTTGGACCAAAGGCTGAGCTCTGTCTACATTCCCTCCAGGAACAGATGCTCCTCTGTCTCTTGTTTCTCTACACAGATTAAATGGTTCAAGCAAATGTTGGGGAGCTGAACAACTCTGAGCCCCATGCCCTTCTGCTGAATCCCATTGAAAAGAGTGAAGTGCATTGCAAAGTTCTTGGGAAAAGAGGGACAGAAGGCACACAAATTGTCATAGGAACACACTGCAAAAGTCACCTAGGAACTCTTAAGAAGTAAGGCTAAAAAACAAATAGCCTGGGTGGAGAAAGACATCAGGAAAGCTGGATGTGACTTCCCAATTCTGAGACTCAGCCTGTGCCTTGCCATAAATAACATTGCTGACAGGCAGTTTGAAATTGCACAACAAATGCACCAGGCCTGCTCCATGGACAACAGTAAAACAGACCATAGAAGCATAGAAATCATAGTTGGGTTGGAAGGGAGCTCCAGAGCTCATCCAGTCCAACCCCTGCTGACAGCAGGGACAGCTGCAACTAGAGCAGGCTGCTCAGA
>JAOEGS010005170.1:0-15384 GCA_025447755.1 Corythornis vintsioides
GTTGGACTAGATGATCTTCTAGGTCCCTTCCAACCCCTAATATCTATGAATCTCTGAAAACCTTCACAAGCCTCTAGAAAGATAATGCTGGCTGACAGTATCAAAGATAACCCAGACAGAATCAAGATAATGTTATTTTAGATCTTTAGTTGCCTAATGTGTCCTCCAAACCTTTTACATTTTTCTTGTTCTATCTATATTATTATTTAATAGTCTGAGAATGAAAACCAGGGATGAGGCTCCTGGACAAATGTAAATCTTTAATATTTAGAAATGAAATATCATATGTGTTTGGACCTACAACACAGAGGTCCCCACATCAGAGTAAAGCATCAAACCTAGGAAAGCTCTTTTACAGCCAGAAACAGAGCAGATGCTGAAGAAGGAAGGAGACCTCTTGGAAAAAATAACAACAGCTGGAGAGTAAAGACAGATGAGTTTCTTACTCCCTTGAGGGGAGGATGGAATTGTTTTCTCATTGTATAAGCCTCAATTTGTAACATATTCTACAAAGCAGAGGCCTATATTTGAAGAAACTGAGACACAGCACTAATATTTTTTTTTTCTCTAGCATCTGCAATGAGTCACATGTAGTTTGGCTCTCAGCTTGAAGCAGAGATACAGCAACTTGAAGGCTATCCCCAAGCAGTACACTTAATATTGCAATTCTCTATATGAGGGAAAATGCCTTTGAGTTCTTTTGTTTCAATAAAATACAGAAACTGTTTTCTTGAGATGATGACAGAAGTCTGCAATACTCAAAACCTAAAAATGCAGCTAGGTGTACTCTTTGTAAAGTTGATAATAGCCTAGAAATTATTTGGGAATGTGTGTTGTGCATGTGTGTTCATGTGAATAAAATATCAACAGCAAACTTTTGTTATGGTGTGACTCCTTTTTAATTACTAGTTCTGACTTCACCTAGCAGTTCATGATTATTTGTGTAAGTCAACGTTCAGGACCAGACTTTGCCCCAACCTTTCCTAGTAAAAGATATGACAATTTTTTGCAAGTTTTGGACATGTAGCATCTGACCAGTGACTGGATAGCAATAGTAATGATTCTGCTAGTCTTTAGCAGGGTTAAATGAGGAATATGACAGCCAGCTGAAAAGAAAAAGATTAAAACTTAATGGGAATTTGAATGGAGCTCTGATTGTTATGCTCCTACACTTTTAGTAGGTGCTGTGGGATTTCTAATTGCCACAGCATCCTGGAGCTCCACTCGTTACAATGGTAATGGCTACAGCAAAACAGTTCCTATTTGCACTATGCCAAGGCAGATGATCATCAGTTAATCATAGGTGCCTCAAAACCCAAGTCCTCTGTTGTGCTCTACTCTTCAAATATTGCAAAGTTCAATTTTATTAGCTTCCTTCATCACAGCTTAGAAGCAAAACTCATCTAGTGAGTATTCATTCTATTAAAATATACAGAATTTGTATTAATTTCAACTTTTGCTCAGTTATACCATATTAAGAACCTTCCTGATTTCTGTTAGTATGATGTGACCTTGTACTACAGGATTGATCTGAAATGTGTAAGGATTTATTTTGATAAATATAAGGCTATATAAAGATAATGTTATGTCAGAAAATATGAGGCTATATAAACGTGTATGATAAACATAAAAAAAGGCTACATCTGCTTAAGGTCTTATAGTTGCTAATGTTGCTGGGGTTCTTTTAAGTCTGCCATTGCTGAGATCTGACTTGGCAAAGACTTGTGGTTCTCTGAGTTTCCATGGGAGCTATGTTTCATTTTGGGATAATAAGAATGAACAACACTAGTGCAATGTAACAATAATCCATGATTTTAAAGAAGATGGTTTATTTCCAAAAGGTTTGATTTCAGAGCAACATTAAGTAGTTAATTAAAGAATTGTCTTCAGTCTAATGCTTTGCCTATATGTAAAGTTTTCTAAATGAAGGGTTTGTTTACCTTTACTGAATCTTTGTCATGATAGCTGTTTCCAGTATTCTGTAATTTCATGCTGTTATATTTTTTATAAAAGCTTTTCTATTTTGGGAATATGAAAGTGGTGCAGTTCCAGCTCTGTAATTAAGGGGCTTCAGTGACCTCTCTCAGCTGCTGCTCATGAGACTGAGAAAGGAAGGACACAAGCCATAGATAACAGAGAACAAAGCTTTTATTTATCAAACACACCAGTCCTCAGGGTTATTTGAATGATAGAGCTGTATTCTATCTACAAAGCATGGTGCATCTGAAGGAATCTGTGGAGTTTTCCATGGTCCCAGTTTATCCCCTTGATAAACTGTGGTACTAGTTGCAAATATAATTTTGCAGCTCATCTTCCTTGCAATTCCAAGTGAACAGGGTGCCTGTTACAGAACACCGTGAACAGAAAATGAAAAGTGTGTTGGTGTTACTGTTGACATAATATGATGTGTCCACTTCAGCTCTTCTGAAGTGGATTTATTTACATATATTTGCCAAAAATTAGGTGGTTTGCCAAGTAGCCCAGATAAATCTGAACTCTAACAAATGTTCATGAGTATGTGATAACTCTTCATTGATCTGCTTCATGTGATTAATCAATATTTCTCTGTTTTTGCAGGCACACTTGTCTGTACTGCATGAGTTTGCCATTTTTTTTCCCCAGAAGATCTAAAGTAGTAAAGTTTTACTAAAGTAAAAACAGTCGAAATTCTGAAGGGGAAGACAAAAACTGAACTGGCATCAAAGTATTTGTCAGTATTTAGGGTAGAAGTAAAAATACTAAAATTGAACTAAATGCTAAAATGCCTTCCAATAGACAGCTTATCTGTTTTCAGGACATGAAACTGAGAAATAGGTAGAAAAAGGCTGATTAAGATATGTGCATGCGTGTGCACACAGAAACACAGACAAGCCAGACAAAATAAGTCAGTAATTTCAGGCATAATGTAATATGGGTTCAAAACTTACCTGCTATCCAGTAAAATACAGACGTAGGGAAAGATTATTATAATGAGCATTTCAAATACATATACTTTCAACTAATTTACAGTTTATATTTAAATACAAATAGTGCTTTCTGTTGATACTAAGCACTTAAGAAAATATGTCCATGGTATGCTAAGTGCAGGCTGAAAAGCCTAGATTCAGGACCTTTAGTAATTGTTATTATGGGATGTTATTTTACTTTGTCTACAGTTACTCTTCTAATTTCTTTCATGAAAGTAAGATATATTTTCTTACTTCAGGCTTTCTTTTTAGGTCTGTAATTTAATATAATCTGCAATATTCATTAATATAGCACTTAGCAATCTCCTAAAAAGATTGGACCACAAGTCTCTTCTGTAGCTATTAACATCCATGAAATCAGTGAGTCACCAAATGTCTTTGCTGAGTGAACCCTGCAAGAGCGAACTTGCTTTGTCAGTGAGGAATAATTTGAGATGATCAAGTAAAGATCATGTCTAATAACTCTATAATAACACACATACACAATGGCTGTAATGACTCTAGAGAAGGCATTAAGAATCACTGAGGAAATTACATAAGTTTTAAAGTTCATAAATGTAATTACCTTGTTCTGTCACAGACTGCAATGTCAGCAATCCAGCCGTGTGCTTTGAATGATTAGGAAGTATATGGAACACTTTGGTAACTGTGAATCCAGGTTTATTTATTTTAGCATTGAAAAAAAAAAAAATTTGAAAAAAAATGAAAAAGAGAATAAATGGAGCTATAACATTTAGACTAACACTATTTTCTTAACTAATATCTATGTGAATGAACATAGTAAATTTGAACATTACATGTTTTCACCATCTGTGCTCCAATAATGATAGCAGGCACCAAGGGAGAATCAGAGTACTTAAGTATAGCAGGAAACATCACTCTGCTGCTTTTAGCATGAGACGAATATTCAATTTTTAGTTGCCTTGGTCTTAATTTATTCTCTATTCCTAATTAAATTGTCTTGCTAACATGACTCTGAAACTTAGCTTCCTGTGCCTCAGCCTTAATTTCTTCACACTTGATTGATAATGAACATGCTTTACCATCATATATTGTTTGGGTCTTGTGAAAGACAAACTGCATTACTACTGACTGTTAATGTCTGATTGGACAGATGAGCCATACTGACTATAAATAAATTTGCAGTTAGCATTAGCAACTATTATGTCATGCTAGGCTTTTATCCCTTTCTAAAGATTTTTATTAACTTTGCTTTTAACCAGCCAACATCAATCTATAATTAAAGATAGTTAAGTGAGTAGTGAAAAAGTAATCTATAATCTTTCATCAATGGATAAAAATAACAGCAAACAGCATGAAATTAGACTTCTAAAATGAGAAATTAATTTAATTTTGTGTTCAAGTAATTACTTTTCATTTCTTACCATTCTTGAGGTTAGTGTCATTTTTGTCGCTGCTGGTATCAAAGAACATGAAAACAGCAGGCTGCTCCAGATGTCATTCCAGCATTTTGGAAAAGGTTGGGATGGAGGAAATTGATGCAGGAAGGGCTAAATGCTTTTTGTCAGTAAGGGAAGAAGAAGTGATGCATGATGAAAAATTATGAGAACATGGACTTAAATTTAAGTACAGTGTGTATCCTACAAGACAGGTACATTCACTACTTCAAAAATATTTGTTCAGTTTATGGAAACTCAGGAGTTACTGATTTTCAGACATTTTATAGAGCTTCTAATGAGTGGATGTAAGGGTCTGGAAAATTGATATGCCTAGACAGCAACATTTATCTTTATTATATTTGCTTATTATTTTCAGCAGAATATTTTGACATTATTGACATTGTCATATCTAATAAGGGTGAAAAATGGGATTGTTTTGCATTTTTTTTTAGTTAAACAAAAAAAAAACACTCCAAAAACAAATTTTTCCTATATTAATAACAAAAAAAAAAAAAAAAAAAAAAAAAAAGCCTAATCAAGACAAGCAACTGAAAATAATTTTAAAAATCATGCAGTTGGGAAATAAAAAATTCAAATTAGTTTTTCAATATAATTAAAAAGTGATGAACAGTTTTATCAAAATAAGTTATAGTTGCAGTTACATAACTAATTTATGCTATATTATTAAACAAAATGTGAATTATGGGGAATGTAATGGCAAAGTATTCTTTGTGAAACTTTAATTCTGCTCCCTTACGATTAATTCAAAGTTATTATATAACCTTTAGCTTTATTATTGTACACTAGCTTATTGTTGTACATAATATTTACACGTAGAGAGTGTGAATTAACTTTGTTCAGTAGCATTCATTCCAGCATTTCCTCCTTTTTTTTAAATTTAGATCCTCACATTAACAATAATTATCTTTTGGACTCACTTGAGAGTATGTGTCTGTGTGTGTATGTGGTTTATTTACTGTGTGTAGAGCACAAATGGGGGAATGACTGATTTTGGTCTTTATTTTTTACCAGGAGGCATGAGATAGAAGGTTTGGGAGTTTGGCCTTGGGCAAGGATGGATGCACATCCTGGTCATTTCAGCAAATTCTGTGGACTTCCTTTGTCTCACTCACTTAAGGTAATATACCTTACAACCCCATGGTCTTAGAGTATCTTCAGCTGTAATTGAAGGTCCTGCTGCTGGTAATATTCATATACACAGTTTTATGACACACACACATATGAAGCAGGTATTGCTGAAGAACAGCAACTCTGTGTTTGGAGTTACACCATGGGACATATGTAACAGGCAATACATAAAAGTCCCAAGGTGATTCTGTTGTTACCATTGCCAGCAGATCTCCATTTGTCCTACCTTCAGGGGTATGTATGCTGCTACTGTTAAGAATAAACATCATCAGTTGGGAAACCTTTGTCTTAACCCTATGGTTGAAGATGGATCTGATTATGTTTGTTGGAGATGAACTAGAATAGGAGCAGTTTTCTTCTTAATGGAGAATTGCCTAGGATATTTTATGTTGTCCTGGATATAAAACATGACTTCTGATGTTTTGGGTTTTTTTTCATACATTTTTAAAGCAAGGCAGAATAGAGTCAATACATTTAGGACTGCTTCTCACAGTGCAACTTGTACTATGACTGACCAGACTAGGAAAGGACAATGTTTCTTCTAAGAAAAATGTTGGTAATGGTATAGGTGCCTAAAAGTAAGAAAGTGAAAAAAACAACAAACCAAAAACAGAAAGGCAAGCAAAAAACTATCCCTCAAAATAATTGCTTAGACAAAATGATGATATAGAAAGAATAATGCAGCTGTAGAGAGGCTCAGCTCAATGTCCTGACCTGCTCTTTGATCTTGCCAAAATAATAATGTGTTGCTTTTGCTATCTATCCAAATGAGAAACTATTTCAGCTGTTCTGCCTGCTTTGCTGTTTGCACAAAGCCTGTCACAATAAAAGAATGAACTTAAAAGGGGAATTCTAGAAATAATGAGGTAGAATAAACATCATCAATGTCCAGTAAAATCTGATTCATAGCAGTAAGCTTCTTCATAGCTTTCAGATATTACTTCCTTTACCCACTGCAGTCATAACCAGTTTTCTGCTTCCGCAGCTTTGTAGATGCTCAGGCAATTCCTAGTGTCATAGACCACCTCCTAAATGCCAGTGATAAGCAGAAACCCCAGGTTTCCTTATAATTATCATATTTCTTTTCCACATATGTTACTGGAATTGCTCAGTCATGCTCTGGAACTGTATTCAGTTTTAAGTAATTAGCATTTCAGAAAACACATTTAAAACCAGAGAAAAAGTTTAAAATATCCTATATTGTAGTATATATTAGGATTGGAAGTCATGCAAGAACTTGAGACTCATTCTTTCTCAAGAAAAGTGTAGAATCTGGCTACTGATGAATATCACCCTTCAGACAGCATTAACAAGCCTGTAGACTATAACATAAGCTTCTAGACTGTTTTCTATTAATTTTTAATTGTAAATCTTTGAAAAAATAGTCAGTAGTAGCTTTTAAAAAAAATTTTACTTTGCATGCTTGGATGCTGAGCAAGACAAGATTAAACTGTTTAAAAGGTGCAAGTGTTTCAAACTGCTATTAAAATAATGAAAGAGGATTGAGAAAAAAATAAAACCCCCTGCTACTGTTCAGAAAAAAATGTCCTCCACATAGTTTCTAAATGATCTTGTATCTCCTACTGATTTCCCTCTTAGCTGTGAAGGTCATCGTTGCTGACGATGGGAAGAAAACTCTCATAGTGTTTAGCCAGAGCAAGTGAAAACACAAGTTGGATGGAAGTTATGCACATATAACAAGTAGACAGGGAATTGTCAGAGAATGATGGATAAAATACATTTCTGAACCTCCTGAAAGTATAGGTTATATGAATAACTACATATTAGCTATGTGGAACAAATTTAAAAATAACTGTCTTGCCTATAAAATTTGAGATGTTGCCTCTAATTGAAAATGTTCTCTTTGACTACAAATTATGCCCCCTGTATTAGTATGAGAAGAGCTCTCCTATGTCCTTAGGAATTGAGAGACTGAACAGGACTAACGAGTGACAAAGCTGATGACATTACATCTCAAGGGACAATAGCAGCCTAGTCAGCACTACAGCCACTGCTCTGCTCTTAACAAGTTTTCAGCATAAAAAGTTTTCTGCCTTGTTTTCTATGACTGGCTTTTTCCAAGGTGAAAGAGCTTTTCACAGGACTTCCAAAAAGAGATAAATGATTATGAACGGAGGCTTCTAGCTTGTGAGAATGGGAACAATCTTCTTGAAAACAAAAAGGTTCTTCAGAAGACACCTTGAAAGAAACTTGCACCCTTTGGACATGGCTATGACACTGATTGTAAAATGAGGAAAAGATAGCTACATTTCTTCACAAGATGGGTTAAAAAATCTTATATAAAACCCCAACAGTTGATAACAGGGAGGATGATATTAGCAATTCTTACTACTGTTGTTCAAGAATAACTTGGGGGTTTTTTTTGAAGGTTGTAAGATCTGCTTCTATTTTTAAAATATTTCTTTTAAAAGTACTATTAAGAATAAAAGTAATTTGGCAAGATCACAGAATCCAGATGCTATTGCTATAAAAAGCACAGCAACTAATCAAAGGGTACTCCAATGAATTAAAATTTGGTTTAGAGACAAAATGAGAACAGGAAAGAAACACTTTCCTATTTTTTTTGTTAGCTTTTAGTGTAGTTTACAGAAATGACAGAAACTGATACAAGAACATCACAAAATCTTCTACGTTCTATCCATAAAAACTGAATTCAGTAAAGTTTTGTTATGCTTAACTCCAATAGCAGAGGTGTGAATGATGTAATGAGGCATTAGTTAACATTTTCCATTTGACAAAAAATTATGTAATATAAGCAATAATGTCACCTAATATTACACAGTTTTAATTAGTGAACATGACTATCCCTGGACTTAATTATACTGTAAAAAAAAATATTCTCACGAAGAAAAAAAAATAGGAAGGTAAAGTTTAATTGAAATCATAAAAACATAATTTAAATTGTAACATAAGTCTGGTTTTATTGCTTTTCTCTTTTTAGAGAAGGTGGTAGCCAACAGCTTCTTTTCTAAGATTTAGTTTTTAGCTGTTTATAACTGATGTGTGTTGACTTCAGACAGCAGTTAAGACCCCATCCAGTTACTCATTCACTGCCCCCCCTCAATGACTTGAGGAAGAGTATCAGAAGGTTAAAAGCCAGAAAAAGCTCTTGGTTCAAGATAAAGGCAGTTTCATATATCAAGGAAAGGAGGAAAACCAAAACCAAGTTCCACATGATACAAAGGCAATCACACCCACAGATCAATGCCAGTCTCAAGGAACAGCTACTTTGGAAAAACTACATTTCCCTCCACCCAGTTTTATTGCCAAGCATGACAGTACATGGTGTGAGATATCCATTTGGTCAGTTGTTTCCAGTTGGCCCAGCTGTGTCCCCTCCCAGCTTCTAATTAACCTCCAGCCTACTTGCTGGCAAAGCCAGTATGAGGAATAGAACAAATTTTGACATTTTGCAAGCACCGTTCAACAACAGCTAAGCTCTCATGGTGCTATCAACACTGTTTTGGTCACAAATCTAAACCACAGCAACATATAGACTGCTAAGAAGAATATTGAATCCATCCCAACCAAACTCAGTAAAGTAATATTACCTGAATGTTCTGATAATCAGCCTAATTTGTCTAAAGGTGGATTTTCCTTTTTTTTCCCCAGAGTTCAGAAAAAAAACTTTATTAATAAATGTCTGACGAAGGCAAGTATTTCAGATAAATCAAAATAAAATAGGTGCTGTTTTCCTGCAAGTAACCAGTGTCTTGTAGATGATTTCTTTGCATTGAAGACAGGAGATAAAATTTGGGTTGCTGGAGATAGGATTGTAACATACAAGGAAGAAGATGAACTCTGAAGAACTGATAAAAAATGGTACTATTAAATTGCAATTGCATCCACAAAAGAACAGCAAATGCTTGTGGGATTATATATTCCATGTCAACAAAACAGAGAGAGGATTTGGGCAAGGTAGAAGAATAATCAAGGAGAGCAAACATACAAGAGAGAATTAATGGCCATTACGAGAAGGTTACTGGGGGTAGGGAGGCAAATATTGAGAAAACCAGACATGCAAAGCATCAAGAACAGCAAGTTCAGGGAAGCAAATTGTCAATGCGTTCAATGTATTTCATTATGGAAAAGGGAATAAGGAACAAGGAGAAGCAGGGCAAATTTTTCAGTTCAATTTTCACTCAAACCAGGACAGAAGAGTAGACTGAAAACTATTCATGATTATCATTTGGAAATTGTCCTTTCTTATTCTGCAGTTATATTGTTTATTTTTCAGTTAGGTGTGCCCTTCATAAGACTTACCATTGTAATCCTGGTAATTCTTATGACAGAGTTCTTCTCAAATTCCATAACCTTTCCTTTTCAATTTAGAGAGTCCCCAGTAGAACTGACTTTCTTCACCATCTCAAAGTTGGACAGATGTGTTCCTGGAGATGCTGATTAGAATATATTGTGGTCATTAGCAAATGAACCTTCTTAATGTTCATTTTCTTGTACTTACTTTTTGTTTTGTAAGGAAAAAAAATATAAGGAAGTTTTAATGAGATTGAGGACAATGATAATAGAAATAATAAAGCAATCCTGTATTATATAAGGTCTATTCATTCTCACAAAATATAGATTCTGTGTTTTGTCTACACAAAATAAAACCCATATATTGGACATATATTTTGAAAGCAAATAATCCCTTTTACTAGTCAATACCCTTAAATTTGAAAAAAAAAGAAAAAACAAAACAAGAAACCATGCCATGCTTGTAAGCACAAGCCAGCCTCAGAAAATGGCAAAGAAGAACTATGAATAAATTAACAGTAGTTCTCTTTGCTACTCTTAACATTTGGGATTCTTCTGAAATATAGTGGCCTCTCTGAGAGTCAAATGTAAACATAACAATCCACTGATGAGGTAACCATTTCTTTTTCTCTTCGAAGACATTTGAAATGGGAAATGTAGCATTTTGGGGAGGTGTTTGCTTTGAATGAGATGTTGGCTGTCCAGTGGGAAGATAAAGATTTCATTAGATGTATTTTAAAAGTTAGAAAAGATACTCTTCATTTCCTAGCTTATATTTATTTGCTCTCACACAATGTGTCTCATTTTCACGGCTAGGAATAAGCAATTGCCAAATGCATAACTGAAGAAGAGCTGTGCAATGCATAAGTGTCAGGTATAAAACTAGTGAATTCACAGTCAGTGTGCTGTCTACAGAGGGGAAAAAAAAAAAAAAAAAAAAGAGCTTGAATCCTGTAGTATGGAGTTGTCAAAGGAAGCTGAGGCTTTAAAATTGCATGTTGGTAATGTTCTTGCTGTCTTCAACAGTTGCTATGAACATTCTACAAGGTGGCACAAAAATGCCATACTTCAAACAAAAGTTCCTAACTGTTGAACTCAACTTTTAAAAGTGTTGCTGTTACATCAAACATTGTTTGACTGTCAGCTGCAGCCTGCTCACTATATCCATGTACAAAAATACAGCAGAGAAGCAGCAAAATAACCTTTAGCAAACTGCCTTCACCATGTAGCTGTGGAGCTTATTTTAATAGCAAGGTGAAAGGCAGAAGGGATTTTTCTTTAAGAAAAAAATGGCTAAGCTAAGATCTGGTTTACATTCAGGTTTTAGACACCACAAGCAAATACCTATCAGGAGTCCTCATCCTCTCAATTCAGACAAACAACCCTGAGTTACAAATAGTTGTGCTATATTTGATTATCAAATAAAATGCAAAGAATGTTAAAAAGTCACTTGGCTTTGAAGTATGTTTTCTAGACTCAAATACTGTCTTTGAATTTAACACAACTGTCCATTCTTTCAGTGCCTAATTATGCAATAACAAACATTATAAACATTCATTCCAATTTGGCCTTTAATGTTTTTATTTTGATCATCTCATGAAGAGTCCTCAAATGTTCAGCAATAATGACTAATAGTATTTATAGCTCGTGGATTTTTCTGACTGTGTGACTTGAAGTTGGGAGCTTCTATATTCTGTTTGATTCCCTAAGCTCTCATCTTCATTCTCTGAAGAAAACTTCTGAACAGAAGAAGTTATTAAATATTGAATAACACTAAATTATAGTAGAGCAGAGCTCTGTTTTGGCACCTTGTGTCCTTCCAAATTATTCTATGCAATCAATTCAAAAAGAAAACAAGTTATGTGAAACATGCATTATAGTAAATTTGGAGAAGGTCAGAACCATAGCTTAATAATAAATGGAGTAAAAGAAACAGAATAACAGTTTCCCAAATTTTTTAACTGAAGAACTATATCTCACAAATAAGCCCATAGTTGCATCTCAAGCTCTGTTTATTTTGCAAGTTGATCTATGAATTTGTTTAAAACAGGTCTTTAATAACCTTTGTATAACATTTCCTGAAACAGGCATCCACAACTACATCACCTCATAAAGGTGCTGTTACATTTGTTATTACTTGAAAAATATAAACCTGTAGTAAAAACTCTATATTTAAATGAATATACAAAATTATTTGTTTTTCTAAATGAAAAATGTTAAATGAAAAAGATGGAAATGGAAGAATCATGTTACCACATATGCACTTGCAAACCACAGCACTGAAGTAGAGCAGCATCATATCCAGGCATTGATATTATTTTCAATTTTTATATTAATGGCATGTTATCTAATGATAATAAATGAAAAGCTAATGTCATTCTTTGTGAGCTAGACTCAGTTTAAATGCATTGGCAAAAACAGTGCTATACAAAATACAGCCACATGTATAAATGAAGCTTGGAAATACCTTTTCTGAAGCCATTAGTGAAGCTATTGTTCTCTAATCTATTAGAGCTTCTCAATCGCTACAGAACCCTAAAGTGTCTAGAGGGAAAATTATTTTTCTTATGAGAATCTGATCCTGCTACATTCAGGTGTCTGACTATAGAAAAAGAAGAATCTGTTTTAACTCAAGTTTAAAATTCTTCAGTAACAGTAGCATACATTTACAGACATATTTTTCATCTCGTTTGGAAGAAGGTCTTTGTTTCATATTGACTTTCTAAGTAAAAAAGTAATGTAAAGTCATCTATTAAAACAAAACTTGTAGAAAAAAAATCCTCAAAATAAAATTTAAAATCTAACAAAGTTTCTCATTAAAGATACACTATATATGTATATAAATACATTATAAAGTGTCTAATAGGGTATGTGGAGAATATAGGGAACAAGAAACAAGATCTGGTAATTGAGACCATCTGTTTCACTAAATATAAAGCAGATTTGCCTGTGGTTTACTCTCTCTCTTTCTGATCTCATTGCGGTTTCAAAATCTGACCATTCAAGTAGAGGAAAAATTGTCTGATGCATGACAAGAAAAATTTAGATGAACTCATTCCAAGATGAGTAGAACATGTTCTTAAATTCTTTCAGAGCATGTGTAGAAGAGACAAGTGCAAGAATAGCTGATCCTTTCTGGCTGCTTCTGATGTTTGACTATCCCGACACATCACCCAGCAGCAGATGACCTGGCAGTAACTCTGCAACAACCTAGCCTATGGGCTAGAATTATTTTTTTTAAGTGTTCATTACTGACATTTCTGCTTTCATATCCATTAAGAGAACTGTAGGTCTGACACAGGCAATCACAGCTCAGCATTCTGGTGACATCACAGTGCCATTAGATTTCAAACAGCACCATAAAGAACGGAATTCCAGAGCGATGTCTTGAATGTTTTTCTCTTCCCTCCTAGAATTAAATTTGCTCTTCATTGGTAATATGGTCAGTAACTACTATATAAGTTACTGACATAAAAGCATACTATATATGTTATATAGCATGCACCTATGTACATACTATATATGGCACATTTCTGCTATATAGCATCCATGTAGTACTATGAATACATGATAGTATAGATGATTCTTTATTGTTTTTCTGTGAGAAAACACATTTTATATGCAATATATATAAAAATGCATGAACATATTATCAAGTATAATTAAAAAAATGTAAGAAAAATATTCTGGAATGTTGACTTGATAATCCATATGTAATAATTTTAAAATATATATTTGTTTTAGAGAAAATTGACATGTTGGATTCTAAGCAGAACTATGAAAATCAATTCTAAATCTTCTGTGGAAAGATAAAGCATTTTTAAGCAGCACAGTTCACTGAAGAGGTCAGTGTTCCACTAACTATTTGAGGTGTCTTTTGCAGTGGAATACAGAAGATCTTGAAAAACAGTAAAAGATGAACAGGACTTTCAGAGCTAGAAAATGTATACCTGGAATTATTGCTTCATGTACAGGGTTAATTAAGTGAAACTTGGAGAGTCTTCTTCTTCCATTGAAAAAAAAACAAAAAAAACTGAAAAATTAAGAACAAAAACTAGATTAGTCTTAATACTGAAGGCACCTAGAAGATAACACTGTGCTGGAAACTATGGAAAAATGAGTTGCAATATCTATACTGATTCTAAACTGTTACTAATGAAACGGCTGCTGGCCAGTATACAAAGACAATGAACCAAAAGGATTGTTTTAGACTGAACCTTTCAACAACAGTTTTTCTCTTAAAGAAATACCTACAACTCTTTAGTTTGATAATGAAAAATGAAAAGAGGATGTAATAAATAGGGCTGCTGTAATGAATCTCTACAAGAAACTCAACATAAAAATGTGTAATGCTGACCATATTAAAATTGATAATTGCCTTTTTAAAAATAAACTTAATAATGATAAGATATTCTTTTGCTCTGAACACATTAAAGTATGCAACAGCATGATGAATGAGCAGCAGAAACTAAAAAAAATCAGTGATATTGTTAAACAGATTATTTGATTGGCAGAGCAGTTTAACATAATTGTATATAATACGCTTTCGATGACAAAAACAAATATTGGCTACAAACCTAATTGTGGCATACACTGTTTTGCAGCTTTTACCAAAAATTACATCAGAAGTTACCTTTATTCAAAGCAGCACCTGAAGATTATATGTGGTTGATGTTTCTATCTTGGCAGGAGAGTCCAAAATTTATGATTTGTGCTCTCTGCCACAGGTTAGGCAGACAGGAGGCTGATATACTAGATAAAAGTGCTATTGTAAATTTACTTGGCATTTCATTTTTCAGTCACAGTGATGGTTATTTTCATACATCTTCAATCCATCATTTGCTGCTAAATCCAATTAGTTTGATTGGCAGATTTAGTTTCCCAGTGGGTCTTTGTTAATATTGTGTAGCAGTAAATACCTTGAGAGTCTTTTTTTCCAAATGTTCCTCAGCTATTTGGCTTTCCTCACCCAGATAAACAATTGATTAGATGCTTTCATACAGCTCTCACCCTCCATAGAAGTGATCAGGCCAGCAGAAGCACATGGCAGTCAAAATTACACGTATGGTGATGAAAACTGTCAAGAGGTGGGAAACTGCCAGTGCTGGGGTGCTCAGCAGCCCCCCATCTGGGGCCAGTTCCAAGATGAGGGTGCCATGGACTGGGGTGTGGCAGTGAGGAAATCCATGAGGCAGGGAAGAAGAGCATCAGGAAGCCTGTGCCCTGGGGCTGGACTCTCTCCAGTAGCTCTTTGTCCTTCTTGAACTGGGGTGCCCAGAACTGGACACAGTATTCCAGATGGTGCCTCACCAGCACAGAGGTGGGGAGAACCTCCCTAGACTTGCTGGCCACACTCTTCTTAATGGATCCCAGGATGCCATTGGCCTTCCTAGCCAAAATTCCTTCCTAGCACATTGTTGGCTCATGGCCATCCCCCTGTCCACCAGGTCCCCCAGATCTTTTTCCCCAGAGCTACTCTCCAACAGTTCAACCCCCAGCCTGTACTGAAACATGGGGTTGTTCCTCCCCAGATGAAGGACTCTACACTTGCTGTTGTTAAATTGCATTAAATTTCTCCCTGCTCAGCTCTCTAG
>JAOEGS010005171.1:0-77880 GCA_025447755.1 Corythornis vintsioides
ATTAAATCAAGGCAGATTTGCAAGTGCTCTTTTGCACTGGTTCCACGGAAAGGCACTGAAATTATGATATAAACAGGAAACAAGCTTACTGAATAACCTTAAGTAAATATCTGCTTTACCTGAACAAGCCCAGAGAACGACACCCCTAGTCTTACCTTCTTTTCTCCTCATCACATCCTTCCCCTCACTTACTCTGTCACGTTACTGAGGAGTCTGGGACAAGAGCCATGACACAGCTTCAGAGAAGATTTGTTTTAAGTGAGTCTTGACCATCTCTAGACCTCACATTCACTGGAGTCCTCACACACTTCTTTCTTTGGCCTTAAAAGGGCTTTGCTCAGAACACCCCCAGGGCCCCGATCTTTTCCACACACAGCACGAGAGCAGAGCCCCCTCTACACAGCCAAAATGTATTTATCCATCCTTTTGCCAGTCAGTTAAAACAGCATTGACAGTGAGCAGCTTCTGAACAGAGACATATTTCCTGATGGTTTCTACAGAAACCAGTGTCCCCAGGATTCAACATGCACAAACAGGCAAGACACACAGTTGGTCCCACTGACTGCCCCCACCTCCTCTGCCTTCCCAGTGAAAATCAGCTTGTGACTTACAAAAGCACCCTGGGCTCCACTGGTGTTCCACACGTCATTTGAGAAGGACAAGGGTTGTGTGGGTGGGACGTTAGGAAGGACCACTGCCCAAGGAGACATTGTCCTTTGCTGCTGACAGGTGGTAAGCCCCATTACTTCTCATGCTCGGCACCATGGCTGCTGCTTCCTTAGAAATCAGCACCAACCGAAGAAGCAGCTGCTCTTCCCAGGTACCAGGGTCTCCTACAGAACTGGTTGCTACTTGGCTTTCACCATGTCCTGGTTTGAGTGAAAAC
This sequence comes from Corythornis vintsioides, assembly GCA_025447755.1. NCBI lineage: Eukaryota > Metazoa > Chordata > Aves > Coraciiformes > Alcedinidae > Corythornis > Corythornis vintsioides. The sequence goes on from JAOEGS010005171.1 coordinate 887, forward strand.
AGAATTAATTCTGGTCAGTGATTTTAATTTTTAGCAGTGTGTTTCCCCAGGCACTGCTCCCAGCAGTGGTAACAGCCCATGTTTAGGATTAGTACCAAGGGCTGGTGTGCAGACCCAGGGCACTGCTGGATTTTGTGGACCATATTGGGGTTGCAGAAAATGAAAGGCAGCACCTGCAGGGAGGAGCAGCCAGGAGGGGTGATCACAAACTGACCAACAAGGGATCCCATCCCATAGATATAATATTTAGTATAAAGCTGAGGGATCACAAGGGTCAAACCCTGCTCAGCTCTTCTGGCTTCTTCTCACCTCTTCACTGGCTGGCATCCAACAGGGAATCTGTCCATTCTGCCTTTGATCCTGATCTGTGTGTTCCTGAAGCAGGTACCAGAATCCAGCTCCTGAACACAGCTCCCATCTGCTGCTGGGCCCAGGCTGGGACTTTCCCAGTGCCTGCTCCACAGCATCAGTGGTGACGATGATGTAACTGCCATAAGGGGGGAGCTGCATTCAGTACTGGTTTTGTGTATATCTATCTATCTATCTATCTATCTATCTATCTATCTATCTATCTATCTATCTATCTATCTATCTCTATATATGTCTGTTTTTATTGTTTTCATTTTCATTAAAGCTGTTCCAGTTTGTTCTTCTAATTGCTAAGTGTCTCTCCCTTATTCCCTTTCTCTTCCCCTCTAGGGAGGGAGAGGCATTAGCAGAGAGTGTTGTTATAGGTCTAGTCAGGCAAGGGAGCCAATACCAAAATAGGTACTGACTTCTCGTGCAGAACCAAAAGCAGCAGTGACTGGGTGTAAATACTGGAGAGCTGCTCATGCTCTGCAAGGAGGTGAGACAGAACACACGGTGAGCAGGATGAGGATACACCATCACACTCCAACTGCTTCTCTCCTCAGATAGCATGGGAGACATGAGCTCTCCCTGCTTTTCTAATTTGGGGGACCTCCCTGGAAGGCCAAAGTCAAACTACTGGTTGTTCACTGTGCCAAGTCTTGACACCACTATGTGTGCAATTTTTAGGAAGCCCATTAAGAAACATACCTGAAGCATCAAAGAAAAGGTGGTGTATTCTTTTTTATATGTCTGGTCTAGCAAGCACTGCTGAGTCACTTTTGAACCATGCTGAATGTGGCCTCTGCATTTCTGTCTGAATGTACATCCATCTCTGCTTGTCTGCAGGGGATAGAGAGGGAAATTCCAAAGGCTTTTAGCTCAGTCAGCAGGGGCGAGCCCCATCTTATTAATACAGCTCTGACAATGCAAATCCATGCATTTCAGGCACTTTAAAAATGCCCGTTGTACTGGCTTGTGCTCTCTGTCAGATTTGCCTACTATTTTTTTTTAATACATTCACTAATGTTGACCTGAATCAGAATTTTTCTTTGCCTGTCGGCAAAGAGCATCTGGAAATGATCGATCTCTCTCACCACCTTGCCCAAATGTCCTCAGGGAGAAATTAATCTTTTAAGACAACTACAATGAAATGAAAAAATGCTTTTCTAAGCTTGCTAAATTCAGATAGTTAAGTTTTCCTCAGAAGGCGGCATAGAGAGGGGAAAGGGATCCATTCTGTCTAGGTTAAAAAGCACAAATCACTGGCCTTATTCTACTGCTAGGTGCACAGCAAGGCTTCAGCCTCTATTAAGTATCAGAGGCTCAACATTAATGGCCCCTGGCAGTGTAAATTCATGGGTGTGTTTAGCTTCATATACAACTGACTTTCCATTGCTTGCAGTGGGATTCACACACACACACACAGATTCTTGCAGGGATGCATTCAGCGTATTTCAGGAGAATTGTGACTGGTCTGTGAACACAAAAGCAATGATTAGTGCTGCAATGTACTCATCTCATTCTCCACCATTCCTTGTATTTATGATGAGAACCAGTGCATCAATTAATAGGAAAACAAACAAGAAAACAAAACCAAAACAAAACACCACCTATGGTGAAGACTTGTATAGATGGCGATACTGGTGTGCTAACAAGGGCACAAACCTTGAGTATGGTTGTGCTTTCCCCAGCAAGGTGTACTGTGATGTGTGAAGGTGTGTTCCCGAGACAGGGGGTTCCGCAGGTGCCAAGCCCCTCATGTGGGCAGGGTGGGACTGCAGAAGCATTTCAGTGTGGATCAAGAGGCTGCTTTTGAAGTGACTCTCCCCATCAACCTGGCTGACTCTACCTTGGTTTTCAGTGTGCACCAGCTGAATTTCTTCCAGATGAAACTGAAAGCAGAAGATGCTCTCCAGTAGTGCATTTACTGCACCAAGGGTGCTCCTGGGTGATAAGCCCATGGGAGCAGAGCAGAGCTATCCCACAGCACGAGCTAGTTCATGCTACCAGCATTCTCATCATTAAAGCTAGAAATTACCTTCCAAATCATCAAGTACAAAAAGTCTACTAAACATTATCGTGACCTAAACCATGTCCTGAAGTGCCACATCTGGATGTTTTCTTGACACCTCCAAGGATTGTGGTTCCACCTCCTCCATAGGCAGCCTGTTCCAAGGTCTCAACACCCTCTCAATATTTATTTTTTTTCCTAAAATCCAACCTAAACCCCCACTGGTGCAACTTTCTCTTGTCTTATCACTAATTACCTGGGAGAAGAGACCAACACCCACCTCTCTCCATCCTCCCTTCAGGTAGTTGTAGAGAGCAGTAAGATCTCCCCTCAGCCTCCTTTTCCCCTCCCCAGCTCCCTCAGGACCTCCTCTCTTATCATATCAAAATGACTTACTAATTTAAATGTAGCTGAAGATTAAAAAATATCCTCTAGAATGATATCAGAAATAGAACTGAAGTGTTGTATCACAGATAGCTTTCCAACAGGCTTATATAATAGGCTTATAGCATGAACCAGGAGAGTCAGTAAACCTGCTTATTGCTATAAAAACAGAAGAGTTATTTCTTTAATAAACAAAAGCCATATACAATATACTTGAGAAAAACAAATATTCAAGATGGAACTGACCTTCTGAAATGGTTTCTTTCCCAAGTGTTGAGTCAATTACCCAACAGGTTTTATTTCTGGTTCTTAACACTCCAGTGTGCAGGCATAATCTGGGATGTAACCACAACTCTGGTAGAAAATTTCCCAGAAAAAAAAGTGCTGTTCCTAAATTTGAGAGTTTTACAGATTATTTTCTGCAGAATGTTATTAAAATCTTCTTGGACTTCTGCAGAATAAGAAGGGAAAACAAAATAAATCAGGGTCTACCAAATATTCCTAAATAAAATGACACCTTCCTTTAAGCCCCTTCTCATTACTGACTACATTCTGAATTTCAGAGCAATCAGTGAAGACAACTGTGTAGCCCCCAGCATTACTGTCTCTCAGTAGACAGAAAAGAACAGTCATCAAGTGAAGTTTCCACCTACCATGGCGCTTATTCAGCCCCTGGCAACATTTGCCCTTTAAGAAAATCACATTATGCATTCCCACAGCGAACAAGACCATGCACTTTCAGCTTCATATTTTGCCAAAATCCTCTGAAAAATTAAATGAGGTATTTTAATTAAAAGCCTAAACACACAGTAGCTGAGTTTTATCTCTAGGACCCCCATTTTGTCTTTCAGAAGTGGTATTTTTTTTCATTCCTTCTTGAAGAGTCTACAGGAAAAAAAGTCAGGTTTGAGGGCTAATTTAACTTCTGAGTAAACTGCAGGGCCTGACTGTTAAATCCTGTCTGGAGTTACCCCAGTATAGCAGGAACACAATCCTCAACAAAGGTCTGGAAATTTGGACACAGTACACTGGAGCAGTTCCACATACCACCCTCAGAAATTTTGTCTTTTGCTACAGTTCTGTCATTTAGCTTTGAATCAGGTTTGCTTGTTTGTTTGAAAGAAATGTTGTGATTTTACTGTTTGTTTGTTTTTTCCCTTGGCTATGCCACAATCAAGGAATCAAGGTGAAAACAGAGATAAATCACATCTTGTAACTCCAAACACATCACCCTGAGCCATTTACACCTCTGCTTACACAGGAGTCCTTGCTCTGAACAAACACACAACTACAAACTATAGAGCTGCTCCAGACACACGCTTCCCCAAACTGGAGAAGAAAGTTATAAACTTTCTCATGCAACTACATGTCTTTGCTGATTTTCATTGATTCATTAATGCCCTAAACTGCCAGCACTGGAAGAAGGACTGGCATGCTTGTTGCACTGCTGTTTTCCTTCGAGTACTTTTATAAAGAAGTCTGCCAGGAATGGTATGGATCGGGCTGGCTGGATCAGGTCACCTTGGAAAAGGGGCATTCCAGCCTTGTTTTTGTAATTTTCTATGAAAGAAGCTTAGGAATCCATGGAAAATTAGATAAAGGCAACTTTTTATAGAATGGTAGGCGTTGGAAGGGACCTCATTGAGTCCAACCCCCTGCCAGAGCAGGATTACCCAGAGCAGGACACACAGGAACAGACCCAGGCAGGTCTTGAAAGTCTCAGAGACTCCACAACCTCTCCCAGCAGCCTGTTCCAGGCTCTGTCTCTCTCACAGTGAAGAAGTTTTTCCTCATGTTGAGGCAGAACTTCTTGTGTTTCACTTTGTGACCATCACCTCTTGTCCTATCAGAGGGCACCACTGAAAAGAGACTGGCCCCTTCTACTTCTGCAGATATTTGCAAACATTCATAAGATCCCCTCAATAGTCTCTTCTCCAGGCTAAACAGCCCCAGGGCTCTCAGCCTTTCCTCATATGGAGGATATTCCAGTCCCTTCATCATCTTCGTAGCTCTAAAAAAAGACTTAGGAAGATTATTTCAAAGCCAATTCCTCCTCACATTCTTATTTTGCCGAAACAAAGGTTTTGAGTGATCTTAAATTTAAACTAACCATTACTCTTTCAGTCACAAGGTCCTAAAACTTTTTGTTCTTGGGCTTTTCTCTACTAAGTTAGTACCTTTGAAACTCAGTAATTAGTTTGCCCAAAAAAGAAGTTTAGCATGACATTTAACTCTTCATAATTTTCATATTGGTTTTCACTGCACTGTTGCAGACAAACACACTTGACTAAAATGGCATTTGCCAAATAATTTTTTTCACTGTGATCCACCAATGTAAGAAGTATTTTTGAAAGAGAAAAAAAAATACAGTAACTCTCTTGACAAAATTTAAAAATGTCAAATTTACAGCACAAAAGCTGCTTAAAAAGCCTTTAGAATACTAAGAAAACCACAACCAAACACAACCAAAATAAATGTGTACTGTTTCAGGAGACAGTTGACCAAGGACTAGAACAAAAATTAGAAGAAAACTAGGGTCTGTAGTTTAAAGTAGGCTCTATAGTTTAAAGCAGCACAACAGATTGAAACAGGCGTTATGCCAGCAGCAAAAAGCACCCTCTACTGGAGTAGCACAGCTGAAAAGCCAGCAAATGTAGAATATATGAGCTAAATTATTGCAGGGCTTCCACTGTCCAGTGGTCTGATGGACAATTTTGTCAGCCAGTGTCGCAATGACTCTCTCTGCTAGCTACAGGCTGCTTTGCTGACTCAACAGCTGTCCCAGGAAGGCTGAAAAATAGGGGATCCCAGCAGGAGGGTGGGGACAACATACACCTGTGATCCTCACAAGGTCACACCAGAATTTATTTGCCATTGGCTCACAAGCATTCAAGAAAGCTGAATTTAAATAGATACAGTGTCTATCAGGTAAGCCTCCCTGTTTCATCAGCACTGGAATCACCTAATGGATTGGACTTTTTTTTATATTGCCAGCTTGAGGTGTCAGTTATACTACTGTAGGGAAAGGATGCAATAAATCTATTCATGTTGTAATAATGTAACAATGATATAGTTCCATTATATTCTATAGAATTATTATTGTATTAGTATGTAATCATTCTTTCTGTGTTGTCTTATAAGTCTATGTGTTGGTTTATATAGATAACTGTCAAATTGAAATTTGTAAGATGTAAGCAGTATTTCATTATTATGTCAAAGTTCATGCTTACTTGAACTATCTGAGAGACAGAGCTTATTTATAATTCTCCAAGTAAGAGGCATGCACAAGAGTTCCTATGAGAAGAGGTCACTAAGGCAAGCAAAAAAACCAGATCTTGTATCAAAATCAATATTCCTAGATATTAAAATAGTGTGTTTTCAAAAAAGCCTTTGCCATTGCCAACATAACTACATGAAATAATACAACTCTTTAGAACATCTCAGACAATATATAAACTCTTAGTCATGAAATACAATTTTATCAGTTCTAAGTTCTTTGTGCATTTCTTAAGCATCTTCTAATTACAGCAGAAAGTGACACATTTTCTAGATCAGAAGCCTAACAGAGACTTTTTTTTGTAAACCCCTCCTTTAGATCTTACTTATTAAAGTCCAAAATAAGTTAAATTAGTCTCTCACATTACCTGGTCTGGTTCCTCAAGGCATCCCTTATTACTTCGTGTCAGAAAAGTTACTTGTTTAACATAACTGGACCATGTTCTGCTTCCTAGCAGAAGGACTCCCCAATTACTTTCACTGAAAGCCTGCTGCTGGCTGGTGGGAGGTGTTGATTGGTTGGGTTGGCTTGAGGACAGTATGTTCATCTTCTCCAGATAAATCCTATGGTCTAGGTTTAACTCCCCACCACACTCTCCTGGGGTTACCCTGTATTAATCCTATATTTGTTTTCATATCAGTCTATCTAAAGCAAGAAACAGATGGTGGGAGAAGTTAGGCAAAGGGATGGGAAATCGATGTTTGCTCCAAATAATAAGTTCATCTTGTTAGAAGACAACAAAACACAGAGTCCTTGTTGTTTCTGCTCACAGCTACAGCAAAGAAAATGTGATTTATCTTTTGAAGCTGCTGAGACAAAAGTATTCTAAAGATGAAGAGCACTTAATCTTCTAAATGACGAGCAGTGATAACATTATTTGATAAGGACCAAAAATGTTTATCTCCATTCATTGAATTCATTGCATTCTTCTGTCAATCCAGCTCCACAGGTCCTGGCTTCCCTGGAAATTCCTACATTTTTCAGAAGTGCCCTGAAGAAAATACTTCAAAGGAACCAGAAGTACAAACCCATTCCAATCTCTGGTGTGACTCTGCCTTCCAGGTCCAACAGATCTTTGAATATTTCTATCAGGGACGCAAATTCTGTGGCCTGCTCTGAAGGTGACAATGCTCCCTTTGGCCCATGATATTCTATGCTAGAAGAACAAGCTCACTGGAATCTGTTATTCCCTCTGTTACACCCATTATTTCTTGGAACCTAGATGCACAACTAAGCTTTTGGAAAGCAGTCCAGTACCACCAACACTCTTGTCTCAGCAACAGAACCAGACCCTGAGATTGCTACATCCCACGGGAAGCCTCTTGTGCAACTCAAACACTGTATTTCAGCAATTTTTCTGCATATTGCTGACATTTTACTCTATAGAAGTCCTGCTCTTGTTTCAGTCTTGACACGAGACAGATGCAGAGCAACCAGCTAATGGCCACCTCTCACTGCATCCTTCTTGAAACTTCAGTCAATACATCCAGAAAACACCCCTGGCAGGGATTGAAATGAATTTCTTAGCAAGGTGCTTACACTTCCTCGAGGCTTTTCTAAACATATCCCCTGCTAGTCTTCTTTTCAATAAGTTTTTTGCCTCTAACATTTGCCCTCCTGTGAACTGCAGGGAAAGGAGTTGGTGTTTTCTCCTAAGCACGCCTGAGCAGCCATTTCCACACTGTTGCTGCCAGCCTGTCAACAAGCTCACCTTCATAGGGTACTGGTACAATCCAGCCTAGTGCCCAGACCTGATGGTGCTGGGCTTTTCCTAGCTATCTGGAAACCAATCTTTCAGATTTTTCCAGTCTAACAAGTAATTGTGTGTGTCCTTGACCATCTTCTCTCCAAACATGGCCATAGCCAGTGCCAGGGCTCCCTTGCAATTTGTACAGCCATTTGAACAACACATGCTTCAGCTACAATAAACTTCCACATTCTTAAAACAGTCTGACATTATTCTCACACCAAACCCACATCCAAAGGTTTGTTTATGCAAAGGCATAAACATCTTACCAATAGTCAGAAGGGTTTGGGAAAAAAAAAGCAAGATCAAAAAAAAAGCAAGCTAAAACAAAAACAGGCACAAGAGTCGAGAAGCCTGAGAAGAAAACCCAAATTGTATCCTGCTGGTGATTGAAAGCATTACATTTTTTCATCTAAATTCTGCCATGATTTTGCAAGATCAGCAAACTGGCAAATGAGCTGTCACCAGGGAAAGAGAGCCAGCCAGTGCTGCACAGCTTCCATTTCTCTCCCTTGATTAAAAAAACTGTAAAATTCTTCTCCTGTGCCGATTCTAGGATTGTGATAAATTAGTTTTTGAGGAACATACTCTGTTTCCCTGTATTCACTTTCAGATTGGCAGCCTTAAACTTATCACAAAACCATTTGTAAAGGAATCAGTTCTTCAAGCTGTTGCACAGAACAGCAAACTACCATGGGCAGAGGGGATGCCCTGCAAACCACCTCTCCATTAGCATTTCTGTAGGAGGAGCTGCCTGCAATGAAAGCCTCTATCCTCAACAACTGTACTTTCTATACTAATAAGAGTTGTTCTTTTCCAACTCAGCCTGCCTTTCTTGGAAATCCAAGTAATGTAGCTGCTCTTGTGCCAGCACCTGGAGACGACACAATGCATTAATTGAAAATTAATTGCCTTCCAGTCACCTAATCTTGACAAATTGTAAAGAAATTTTTCTCTAATCAAACTTGCACACATTTTTTTTATGGTCTTTTTTCCCCATTACATATAATGATAATCTATAAATTTGATTCATGATAAGAACAGCACAGTGATGAGTTAAGAAGCCTGATTTGCAGAGCCAATCTTCCCCATTTGTCAGCAGGCATGTTTGCTATCCCTACCTCCTATTGAAAGATAATCCAGGCTATACTATTCTCTAGCTAAAGGTTTTTTTCACCATTTGAGCTATCAGTTTAAGTTTTGTGTCAAGAAATCTTCTGTGTTGCTTCAGAAGCTGCAGCACTAACATTTCTTTCACCATCTTCTCATGAAGATGATGCACTGAAAACTCTCTTCCAAAAAAACCACCACCAAATCAACAAAACCAAAAACTTCCAGCAGCAGAATCAGTCCACCCAAATAACTTGGCTTCAGACAGGGTCTTGCAGCCTTGTTTCAGATGTCTTGCTTAAGAAGCAGCAGCATCAGTTGCTTTTACCATTCCTTCTGCCTAGGGAAGCTGCTGTGGTGACTGCTTACAATGACCATTTCCTTAACCTGTAAATAAAACAATTGATCATTCTTCTCACAGATTAACCACTCTTATTTTCTCCTTGGAAACTGAGTATCAGATGGTGTTAACTTCAAGACAACTGGATACCAGGTATATCATATGATCTGAAAACAAAGAGTGATTAGCATGGTAACTTTCCTGAGCTGCCCTGTAAAACAGCAGAGCTAAGGACAAAAGGCTCCTTGGTCACAGCAGCCGTGGGAATACATCCTGTTTCCAGAGCTGGTGACATTAACCTTCAGCTGTAATGCTCTTCAAGGATCACTGGTAGCAAACAAAACTATTGTATGACTTGAGCATTAGGGACTCTATTGAACCCTGTCCCCTCACATCAGATCCTTCACATTTCAAGAAACGGTTCCATTCATTCATGTAACTCTGCAATAAATTCTGTACATACAGGATAGCAGAGGCAGACTCCTCAAGCTACTGCAACTTGCTGCCTGGACAGAAACCAAACCTTTGGGAACCACTGAACATCTCATTTCTTATCTGCAGGAGCTTGCTGCTATTCCTTACCCTCAGCTCTCTATGCCAGGTAGAATATAAACACTTTCCTGTTAAAGAAGCATAAGCAGAGGCTTTTTCTAGCACATTCTCTGAAGATGAAAGTCTAGATATTTCAAAGATTAGCACCTTCAACCTTGCTACATTAGGAGAGCAAATACAGAAAGCAAGATCAGAGTGAGCCTTTGCAGAGACTTCACATTCAGCACTTCAAGGAAAACATCATTTCTTTGTAGGCAAAGTTCACTGAAACCATTTGATCTCAAACAACAAGGACCCAGAGTCCAGCCACTCGAGTAGCCTGTGACAATCCTCATCCTGAAGTGGATGATGTATGGCTGTATTACCTGCATGGAGACAGCTATTCCTGCAAGAGAACCAGTCTACATCAGATGAGAAATTTTAGTGGAAGTTTCACACAGCATTATTAGAATGAGGGAGATTTTAGAGTAGCAGTCTAGACAAGCAAAATACAGGCATGTAGTTTCCCAACTCAACAAAATGCACGTGTCCACAGTTCCTGAAGTGTGCTACACTGGCTGTCCCCACAGTAAAAGCTCCATTTCAGTAAGAAGCCATATTTGACTGCTGGGAAGGGGTCTTTATCCCAGCTGGAACCCAGCAGAGGGTGGGAGGTATCCTCTTGCAACTCAGAGACCAGCTCTGCTCTGCTCCCTGTCCCTCTAGCCCAGCCATCACAACCCCAGATGGAGTATTTTGAGGAACTGTAAAGATCTGGCTTTGCCTATGGCACTGTTCCTCATCTTGGAGCTTGTGGGACATGGGGAACCCTCAGCTTTGTACCTGTACCCCTGTTTGAGTCATTTCCAGACTGGAAGCACTGAAGGGGTGGAATATATCATGGATTTGGCATGACAGCCTATGAAGCTGGCAAGGAATAACTGCAGAGTCTGCAGGTAGGGAAGGACTCAGAGAAAGCATTATCACACTGTCAAGGCTAGAACTAGGTAACTTGTTGCTATCTTCATATACTCACTAAAAATTAGTAGGGTTTTCATATTGACACCCAAAATATTTTAATAATCACTTAAAAAATAATACTATCCTACTAGTATATAGTACTGCATACAGAACCTGTTCTGCCAAAATGAAGCTAGTCCAAGACAAAGGAAAATAAAAACTGTGAACATTTACATTAATAGTTTAATTACATACACTTCTAGTAAATCTAATCTCACTGCATATTTCCTGAGGCACAGAAGCTTTATTTGAAAATAAACCTAGAGCAACCTTTCCTCCAACACAGTTTTGCTGGTACTTTTTCATACACAGACCCCCAAATCCACATTTCACAAATGCAACATACAACTGACTAGCAGTTTGAGAAGATGACCAACTGTCTGTACTGATATAAATACAATTTGGTAGTAAAGACTCTTATCACAGCTTTGTCATAACTTTTTTCCCTGCATAAATATATAGATTCTATTTTCAATTTAGGAAGAACATGTTAAATGCTTTAATTCTTCCAGCATCAGTTAAGTCTCATGTTTCACTGATGCAGATCACATAATACCAAAACTAATCAAGTATTAAACTCCAATATTAGGTCCATGGTTTTTTTAAGTTTGCAATCTTATGTTTATTACAAACAAAACCCTGAGGAATCTGTTGTGTCATAAAAAATACATCAGTGAAACACATGCCTCCTATTGACCAAGCATGCAATGCAATATTTATACCACAGGTATTTTCAAACATACTTTTATTCCAGTGATGTATTTGCAGTCTTTACATACACTTCAAAACAACAACATTATGCAAACATATCACAGGACAGTACTTAAAGAATCTTTACTATATACTCCTTTATAAAAGGTTCTGACACAATGGCAAAGTCAGTCCAGAAACAGCTCATGTTACCAGGTTTCTTGATAAACAAAATACCACGAAGCCCTGTAACCTGCACAAGCATCCAGCACAAGGGATCCCTCTTCTAAAACCCTCCTTCTAAATAAACAGGTTTCACTTTTTTTCTGTAGATGAGTTTCTATCACAAGAACATCCATTTCATTTTGTGCTTTCCAAAAGGCGAGCGTATTACAGAAATAAAATTCCCTACCCAACAGGTGAGAGAAATTCAGTAAACATGTATTTGTTTCCCATTCTAGCAGAGGAATCTGAGTTCATTGCAATACTCATTATGGCTAAAATCCAGCACACCAGGCTTACACCTTCTTCTTCTTTGTCTGCTCCCCAGAGTCTAGTTTACGTTTCTTAGCTGAAGCTGGTTCATCATCTTTTTCATCATCTTTAAATAAAAGACAGGGTTAATCAAAGTCAGCAAAGCCAGTACATTTGTCTTAAACCTCATCCTCATCCTCATCTCAGAACAAGGGATTTAACCACAGCTGAGATGCCTGGGAAAACACAACAGTATTAACCTCATCTTTGGACTGTGGACTATATGCAGACAGAATGAGAATGATTACTTGTTATTACTACCACTGCTCATTAAGAATAACTAAGAAGACACCATATTGTTGCATAGTATAAGCTACTGCATAGTACAACAACAACAAGAAACGAAGTGGGTAAAAGCTAGAAAAATCACATGTCAGAAGTGGGAAATAACATCACTATCCATTAACAGAATCTTAGTCTTTGGATGAAAGCTGACTAATGAAAATGTGTGGGTGTGTAAAAACAAAAGAAAAAGTGTAACAAAGAAATAGAGCAAGACAGAAAAGTTGCCACTGGAGAAGGAACATGTGGAATAAAAAAAAATAAGCAAGACAGCAAACCACCTCTTCAAAAGGTTTGCTGACAACTTTACTGATGAAACAAGACATTACTGTGTGTTCTGAAGGTCCAGAAATTCTTCTGGTTTTGTTCTCTTGGTTGTTATTGGCTACTCCCTTTCACCAGCAATTAAAAAAAAAAAATATTACAGAGCACCATTAAAGAGAGACTGGTCCTTTCTACTTGACATTCACTCTTCAGATATTTGTAAACATTCATAAGATCCCCAGTGTTCCCAAACAGTAAATATTTTCTTCAGTAGTTTGTTACATAGACATTTTATTTAATTCCCCTGTTGGCCCCCAAATTTTGCAAGCGTTATAAAAATAATCTGACCTACATCTACACCTAGAGTAAAGACAGCAGCACTTAAAGAAAGCCTCATACTTCTTTCTGGTTTAACAGTAGCACGACTGAACCTGTTAGTTTCACTAACTACAGTTCTACTGAGTCTTTAATCATTCACTGTGTCTGCTAATGACAACAGAAGGCAGGCAGAGAAGATTGCTGGAGTCTCAGTTAACTCTAGGAAAACCAGCCATGCCTGCAGCCAGCAACTGGGCTGCCCTGGGGCAGCAGTGGCAGATGAGGCCAGCAGAACTTCTCTGGGTTCTGAGATGGCTCCAGTCACAGACCACTCACAAAATCCACCCACCCACCCAGTCTGGCACACGAGTTTGACACGCACAGGCCTGTGCAAAGCACGGGTGCCTGACACCGGGACCTCACCTGATTCTATGGCCTCCTGCTCCTCATCGGGCAGGAACTTGGCCTTGCTTTTCTGCCGAGGAGCGTCGTCGCCGTTGTCCTCGTAGATGTTGGACCACTTTATGGCCATGTCGACGGCGGGGGGCGGCGGGGGCTTCTTCTCAGGAGGGCTGTAGATCGCTGGTGGGGGTACCGCGTTGGTCTTCCACACCTTAAACTCCTTGGGAGGCTGTCGGGCAGAGAGCAGGGCACCCGTCAAACTAAGGCTTGGTGGCTGCAAGGCAGCACAGACCACTCTGGGCTGACTCCCCGGCTCATTCCAGGCTGCCCCCATTATCACCTCCATCGGAATGCCCGCCGGGTGCCACCAGAACCATGCTCCTGGTCGCCCCCCAGGTCCCACCAGCACGCCCATCGGACTGGCCCCCCGGGTCCCACCAACACCCCCCCTACCTCTTCGGGCGCCCGCAGGACGCGGCTCTCCCAGTCGATCTGCTTGTTGAGCGGGTTGTAGAGGAAGGCGGGCGGCTGCGACACCCTACGGAAGAGCTCGTCGGGCGGCGGCAGCCGAGGCCGTCGCCCCGGGCTATCCCCCTCCGCCACACCGCCCTCCGCCTGCTGCTCGTCGGGTTGGGGCTCATCGACCTCCGAGTCGGAGCTGGAACTGCCGTAGGCCGCGAAATAACCCAGCGGGTCCTCTCCTTCCGCCGCCATGGCGGGGCTTGCCGCCGCCGTACCGCCCGCACGGAAACCGCACCCACGCCGAAGGTTCCGGGCCGGGAGCCACGGCCCCCTCAGTTCTGCCGCGGCGGGGGCTTGGATGCCGCCTCCCGGTCTCGGGAGGTGAGACCCGCCGTTGTGTTCGCGTCCGTGGGGTCCCAGTCGGTACGCGGCGAACGGGATGCGGCCGAAGGATGAGGTGGAGAAAGCCGAGCCCTCTGCTTCCCTGCGGCCTGCAGGGCTCGGCCCCTGCCCTCAGGGATTTTGCCTCTCTGAGTGACTACGGACAGACAAGAGAAATCAGACACGGAACTGAGGCGATCTCCATTTCTCCTTTTCTACACCTGCAGGCCTAAATAGAGAGAAAACACGTTTGACGTTCGAGCTATGGCTAAGCCATGGCAGAACAAGCTGTGAGCGCTGCCTATCCCATAGTAGCTCACACCGGTTCCGAAGCAGAACGGCACCGGCCTGCTGGCAACACAGCCCCCACCTGTCTTTTTCCATCAGCTACAACGCTTGAGAGCACTGTGTCCGGGTTACTTACACTACCAAGGAAGCAGGACAATGCCCAAGGAAGGGCTTTGGTTATAACATGGTCAATTCCTTCATTGCAGATACTAAACTGGTCACAGGAATCTCTCTCACGGTCAGTACTATAATAATTATTTTGAAAGAAACTTTACAGGCAAAGTCCGATGAAAACTATCTCTGAAGTGAGCCACCAAGGTCCACACAACGTCTGCAAATCCTTTTTAGAGCCATGCTTCCCAGCACTCAAAAGGTTCTGTTTCTTCCCCACTATTCAACAAAAAAATAACTAAAATGAAGAATGAAGTCAGATTATACATGTCTGGAAGCAACAGTGAAGATATGAGAACATATCTTCAAGCAGCTGGGCAATTGAACAACGTGAAAAAAAAGCACACAAATCAGGGTAGCAGTACTAGGCATGGACTACAGAGAGCTTAGCCAAGCAGCTGAGGTTTTCATCTCGTATGTGTGTTTTCCACGTAGGCTGCTGCCCTCACCCTGAGCACAGTCCTACGGACACAGGTGCTGACACTGACTCAGTCTTTCCACCAAACACAGAGCGATGACAACAAAAGCCACCCGCACACACAAAACCAAAACCACACGTCCAGATACTGCCCTGAGCTCCCCTTCAACCCGTACTTCTTAATGAGAGACAGACAGGAAAACAAGCAATTCTACAAAAGAATTTATTCCAAGAGTTGTGATAAAAAGATTTTTTTTTTTTTTTTTAAAAAGACCCCATGTTATAAACATTTGGTAAGATAATACATTCATGTGAATTCTCAGGTGCAGGAGCACAGCTCCTGTGTTGTTATACACCAGCCAGGCACTCTCCATCCTGAGCTGCTCTTCAGCCAGCCTTGCTCACCCTCCTCTCTTTGAATGCAAGAGGGGACCCAAACTGAAGTGCAGTTCATGAAGTGGTTACAATGGGCACTTGGTCAAACCAGTTCCCAGACATCCTAAGTGTGTGCAACTACAGTTCAAGTTCATGGAAGAGAGGGATTGAAGAGTCCAGTGCAGGGCCAGAGATGATGGAATGGACCATCTCCCTGACAAGGAATGGCTGAGGGAACTGGGTCCCTTTAGCTTGGAGGAAAGGAAACTGAGGGGTGATCTCATTAATGTTTATAAGTATGGAAAGGGTGAGTGTCAGAAGATGGAGCCAGGCTCTTCTCAGTGCCGTCCAGCGATAGGACAAGGAGCAACGGGTGCAAGCTGGAACATAGGAAGGTCCATGTAAATGTAAGGAGAAACTTTCACAGTGAGGGTGATAAAGCACTGTCTGCCTTCTCTGGGGACATTCCCATCTGGACACATTCCTGTGTGACCTCATCTAGGCAATCTTGCTCTTGCAGGGGTAGTTGGACTTGATCTTTCGAGGTCCGTTCTAACCCCTGACATTCTGTGATAAGCACCTGTAGTTTCATATTAGGAAGCAAAGTTTTTTCTCACATATTTAGTCATTTAACTTCCAGCGTGGCTTCTGAACCAAGCAGTGTTGTTGAAAAGCATTTTCACCATCCTGACAGTCAATGACCTTAGATGTATACAACAAAACCAAGCATTTTCATAAACACTAAACAGAAGCCCACATATTTATTGAATGTAAGCTATTCATATACCAAGTAGGGAGTGTAGCTGAACATTGCAGTTTGTTTTAATCTTGCAAAACCACAGTAAAAATAAAAAAAAAATAGAAACTATATTGAGGTCCTGCAAATGGCCTGTCTCCACAAAAGGGGAACACCATTTAGGAATAGTACCTGGGTTTGAATTTGAATGGAATTACATGGCACTGTCTGAGAGAAAAAAGAATTTAAAGCCTTAAATACAAACCCTGCCTCCAAAATACTGAAAAAATCCTGTCATTTAAAAACATAGTACTGCAGAACACAGCTGTACACATTTCCAAGTAAGAGTTTGTCTGACTAGTCATGTTAAAGTGATTAAAGGCCAACTTCTTAACAAGTAGATTACAACTCTGACAGTAGGAG
Source organism: Corythornis vintsioides (assembly GCA_025447755.1). Classification (NCBI taxonomy): domain Eukaryota; kingdom Metazoa; phylum Chordata; class Aves; order Coraciiformes; family Alcedinidae; genus Corythornis; species Corythornis vintsioides. The sequence continues at coordinate 17,402 of JAOEGS010005171.1, forward strand.
AGGAATACAGTGTGTTACACTGTGTGAAGAAATGAGAACCATCCCATGTTGAAGTAGTTTAAACTGCATTTGACTCCAAGCAATTTGAAATGTAAACCTGTTTATCTGATTTCAAGAGTAGGTGTCTGAAGTGCAGCAGTTCCAAAAGTCCTTCAGCTATGGATACTTTCCTGCTTCAAGACTCCTCCTCTACTTACCTCCTGGGACAAGCCATACAAGCTTTGCTCCTCACTAACATAATACAGTAACATTTTCTTACAGCTGACACAACACTGGTATAGCAGTTTACATTCCTTTTCCAGTACTAATAAGAATTCATATTTAAAGTGCATTTCAAATCAGAAATCTCTTAATATACAAGAAAAATATGCTAAGACTTGTGGAAGGATATTTTCTAACTCAAATCACTGCAATACCCTCTCATTTATTGGTAGGACAGATTTTAGATAATTAAGAGACTTTTTGTAAATTTGGCCAATTTTTTGTTTGTTTGTTTTTGCAAATGGAACTGCACAGACACACATAAGAGGACAGAATTTACCCTACAGATAAATATTTAATTTGGTGAGTTAAAGTGTTTTGGTAAGCTTAGAATTTTCTGAACTAAGAGCTTTTTTCAGTACTAAGCATCTTCCTCAATTCACCCATTACACTGAGGAAAGCAGATTTGTTAGTTTCTGTAGGAAGGAAAACAAAACACAACACAGTTGTTCTGTAACTGCAGATAAAGTAAAATCTTATACTTGCTGGTATATCATGATCTTTTGAAAGAAGATTCCTAAAGAACAACAACAAAAAACAACCCACCCCAAGCAGCTCCAGAGTCACCCAATTACCAAAGAAAAGAAAACAAACAACAAAAAATTACTCCTTAAAACCAGTAAATAGCATAGATTGTTTCCTCTGATTTTGCTGGTTAACAGCATGGAAATGCTTTTCTAACCCTTGTAAGACATCACTTAGTTTCAGTACCATTTAGAAGAACAGAAAGTCACTTATGTTCATTGTGGTTGAAGAGAACGTGATCTTAAGGGCAGAAAGCAATTGTCACTGGAGCTCGTACATGGTTCTTGCTGCTCTGCCTGGAGCTCTGGGGGGAGAGGGGGTGCACCAGGGTCTCCAGGCCCTGGAAGGGTTCCTGAGAAAACAGCACTCTCTGCATTTCCCATCTCTGCAACTGGCAAATTCATTGAATGAAGAGAGACAGCAGACACGAAAGCAGCGGTGCTGTAATCTTCTTCTGGAAGATGTATCTGGGTAGATTCTTTGTCTTTTCTTTTATCAAAACAATTAGAATCATCAGAATATGATCTAGAAAGATTATTTGTTCCTGCACACAGTGAGGCCATACAGGTGCTGCAGCTTAGACCTAAGACAAAAAAACCAAACCAGAGAGTAGATTCAATTACAGTACCATGCACTCTTAAAACTGTGCTCTGATTTAGTATCAGGAGGATTGTCAAAGAGCTTTTGTCTGTTAACAGACTAACCTCTTCATCCCACCTGTGACATGCCAACATTCATGACTAACTAAAAATACATGTGGGTTATCTGGGCTGCTGGAAACAATTTCTCTGTATCTGCTGCACTCTGACAAAAACATGCTGTTAAGCTTTGCTTTAGGAAATCACTTTAGTCCTTTGACCCATCTTTTGTAGCTGTGCTCTGCAAACTTTTAAAAGCTTCAGCTCCATGTTTCTACTCCAGAGCAGACTGCATTTGAAGGCTGTTTTACCTGAAGCCACAGAAAACTCCACACCTTTCATCTTTAGTGTTAAAACACACTTCCTCCTTCTTTATTTCTCTTTTTAACAGTGTAGAAGGGAAATAAGGTTTTTTGATTAGAAGGCTTATTTTTTTTTATCTACCTTAAAATATATGTATAGTCTCTTCTAGCTTTGTGTGTCAACAAAACCTCTCTGCCTGTATGAAACAGCACATTTGCAGTGTGTAATTTTAAGTTTTGATGTTGAAGGCATACAGGGGGAGTCCCCTCAGGTTGCATTTGTTGGCTTATCTTCTGCTCAGGTGCAAAACCAGAGCACCCTGCTGCTGCAGTAAATAGCCTCGAGAGAAATGCAAGGGGGAAGATAACCACCTATTTTGAATTCTGAATTTGAACCTTATAGAAAGCAAAGCTGAAATGTGAAGACAGACTTACCCATCCTAACACATGATAGTGTGTTTTGTTGTGGGTTTTTTGTTTGGGTTTTTGTTTGGTTGGGATCTTTTTTTAACTTATTATTTCTGATGTGTTCAGATAGTAGAAAGGCAAAGCCAGGATACATGCACTGGGATCTTAAACCCACAAGGGTGATATTTCCAAGAATAGTGTCCCAAACACTAAAAAAAAAAAAAACCAACCAAACAAAAACCAAACATAAAACCAAAACATGTACTAAGAAATAGAAAGAATTGAGTATAATTTTACAGATCCACAAAATAAAACCCCTCTTACAAAATATTATTATAAACTTCTCACCTTTGAGAGATTCAAGTTTCTCATTTTTGACTTTTAACACCACATCAGTTATCTTTTGTAACAGGAAGTTCTGTGTTTTCTCTCGTCGGATAGATTCAATCAAAGCATCCAATCCCTTTGGGTTTTCTGCTAAGTAGTCCAATAACTTCCCAGTTCTTTTCCTACTGGAAGATCGAGAAGAAATTTCCTCTGCATCCTCTCTAGTGAGAATTTTCTTGGAACGCAGGTAATCGAAGTGTCTCTCAGCTATGATTTTATCACACAGGTAAGGACGCATCCTTTCTAAAGCCTGAAAAACAAAACACACTTGTATTAGCCAATCTCTCCATTTATTCAGGAGACTGCATTTGAAACCTGTAAGATTTTGGTATAGATCAGCAAAACAACTTTAGAATTGCCACTGTGCTACCTAGAAGATGATATTCAGTATAAACAAAATTAAATTGTTTATTTGGTTGTTGTTCTGTTTGTTTGAAGTTATCTAATGTACATATCTCTTTCATTAGTTTTCAAGTGAACTGAGGAGTTTTAATGGATGTTAACTAATAAGGTGAATACTTATTGAAAATGTTCATTACATCAAGTCTGTGGTTATCACATTTCAGAAGTCACTAAGTAAAAATGAATTTATTCAACAAAACACAACAGCACCTACTCACTTTGTCTACAGACACACTCATCCCCACTGATCAATTGCCACACCTCCATATTATTTATAGCCACAAGGCACAATTCCAAGGTATTGAAGTTACTGATATTTTCTGTACATTGAGTAAAAGGAGTCACAGAGCAGCAGTGTGAATAGTCACTGCCTAAAAATTTTGTCAAATAAACATCACTATTTACAAATTCACCAGATTACCAACATCCAACATCCATACACTTTCATCCACAGATGTATCTACTTAAAACTTCACTGCCTGCTTTTTTTCTTCATCAGACCCTTATTTTGGTTTAAGACTTTATACTGAACTCCCAAAGCAACTTTCACACCTCCAATATGCTGTATGCACTGTTAGTGCAACTCTGGTGACAGTGGCAAAAGCAACAGGACTCTCCCCTCTGCAGCACAGCTTCAAAATGTAAACTGATTATCAAGTCCTCCCTGTAACCAGCAAAAACTCAGAGGTGGAACAATCTGCCAGTGGGAGGGGATTCCATCCATGTCTACAGACCCTAATATGCTGTCAAGTAACATGACGAAGCAGAGATGTCTGTTGAGCACTTCAGCACCACTTTGCATCTCCAGGAACTCCCAACACCTCTCATCAGGTCACACCTCCTCAGAGACCTGCTCCCTGGGGAAACATGCCAAATTTCATACCCACAGCAATTCCAACCTGGATACCAACTTGTTTCAGGGGTCATTTTGTAGCAGTGATGTCCCAACTGAAGACTGACATGTCACCACTTTATTTTCCAACTTGGAAGATCAAGTGTCCTCTCCTATACAGGCCAATTTATTTTTGCAGTTAATAAAACAGAAAACAGCAATTTTCCACCTTGTTCAGAAGGTATATACAAGCACAAACATTGCCAACATGTACATGATATTAAACTCATTCCAGTCTGGAAATTAACAAGCCTGTTTGACATCAACATTGAACAGAATGAATGTGTGTGTTCACAGCATTCTGGTTTCAGTATCTACTGCTCTGTGAAGATGAGTCACAAATGACATCTCTGTGCTTGAAAAACAAGCTTTTGTTTTAAATAATACTACAAAATGGGCAGTTTCCTCTGCCAACACTTTTTCCTGGGCAGAACTGCACAAGAGGTCAGGTATCCACTAGCTGAGTATTATTGATGTGAAAACCCTAATTCCACAAAGTTCATTTTATTAAAAAAAAAAAAAAATAAATTTTGAGAGCCAGAAGGAAAAACACCTTTTATACAAAAAATTTGAAGAGATGGAAAGAAAAAGAACTTTTCCTAAAGAAAATTTTTACATATTCTGTTTTTTGAGAGTAGATTCCATAACAGCAGAATTTAAAAATTAAAATTAGAAAATGACTGTGTGCCTTATAGTTTTTTTACTAGCTCAGTAAATACAAGAGGATGAAAAGCCAGATAGACACACTTTAAGACACATTATTTCAAATAGCAAAGTACTGTCTGTCATACTGGTCACATAGGGAAAGCATCAATAACTCAAAGAAAAAAACTTCCTGGCCTGCTCCACAAAGGATAAAGCTGTTCTTCTAGTTGCTCTTGAGGATCCAACAAATACTAAGCTCTCAATAAACAGCCTGTGGTTACTCAGTTGTAGAAAACTCAGATCAGCACGTGTGGAAGATGAAGGAAGGCTTCTGGCAGCAGACTGTCACCACTACAGTGTAAAACCAAAACCAGAAGGATGCAGCTCTGTGATATTCAACTTAGGTGCAAGGAACATGCTCTCCCTGCATGGCAACTGTGAGTTCCCACCCTCTCCCTTCTACTAGTGGATGAAAAGATCCAGTGAAGAATCTGAATTGGGGGAGTTCTCCCCCTCCTCTTCCACAGCTGAATTAATTACCCAGTTAAGTTTAATGAGCAGTCATGGCAGCACTAGTGGTGGCATAACAACTCTATGATTAATGCAGAACAGTGCAACAGTTCAGCTTATAGCAGTGTAGGTGGCTCTAGAGTACATCTCCAAGTGTCCAGTCACAACAAGTCCATGCCTGAATGGCTGTGAATACAGTAGGTAACACAGATGCCTTCAGTTCTCAATGGAAATCTCATCCTACTACCAGAAGGATCAATCAACAAACTTTGAAAGATAAATCAATGTTTCACCATTGAAAGAACTGAACGAGCTTTATTGAATAGAAAGACTAGGGTGTTTTAATTAACATCTTCCTGTAACAAGACTTTCCTTGTGTGAAGTGTATCAGTTCTGATTTCCCCTCTACACTGTCCTCACAGGCTAACAGTTAATGAGGGACAGAAAGAGCAGACTTCAAAACAGAACTGTAAATAAATATACTTTGCTCTGTATTTATTATTTTACATGGGTCACTGCCTCCTTCCCAGCTTTTGAACATCAGACTCCCATCTTTGCCATTCCTCCTCAAGCCAAGCTTATCCAGACCAGGTTACCCTTGCAAGTAAGATCTCTCAGGTATCCTGAGAAATACACACACACATATATATATATGTGTATGTGTGTATACAGAACTCTTCTGGTACTTCAAACTTCTATTTGAAATGATCCTAATACAGTTACCTGAACAGCTTTGAAGCAGTCAAGTGAATTTACACTGAACCAGCACCTTGTATCGTGAAGCTGCCACATTTAAAATCTGAGAGAAGCAGCTCTAAAGTCAGGTTTATTGGATTGTATTTTGATGATAAAACTGTTATTCTTTCTACATATTAGGTTTCCTTCAAGTCCTCCAGTAACTAGGGGAGACCTTTTAAAATTAAGGGCAAAAGATGCACTTCTGTGCTATGTGGCCACGAAATTAGTCACTGGCACAAATACACATTGTGTTACACATATAGACCAAGCTAAACAGTCATCTCTTCTTTGTGTGTGTTGCAGCATTACCTTGTGGTTCCAGAGAAACAAGCAATAACTTGAAGAAGATGCCTCACATAACTATGAAAAAACATTTAAAGAAAATTTATGTACACACAAAACTTGCAAGAAATCAAAAAAACAAACTCCCAACATTCTTTATTGTACTTTAAAGGGACTTTAAACATTTAAAAAGTCAAACATAAGGCACTGTACAATTACAAACAAATGCAAGGATGGTAAATAATTGATAAACAATGTTTGGGTTTGTTTTTAAATTAACCAATCGTTCGTTGAGGTTGGTTAGTATATGGCTCACTTCCCAGTTTAGGAAAGAGGTAAGTAATTGCAGACTGAATCAGGATGAAGACCTCTCAGATTCCAGACATCAGTGAACAAATAGAGGGAAGAAAAAAAATCAAGAACCTACAGACCAAACCCAGGGAGAAGAGAAACTGGGAAACTACAGAACAAAAAGTCTTAGACAAAAGAATTTTTAAAATGGTATTTAATCCAAATGTTCACGTTCTGCAAGATAATCTTATTAACACTAAAAGAAACAAATATATTTGCAAGCAACCTTTAGACACCGTATTAATTACTCATCACTTCTGCTCTGTCCCGGAGCCTTACCGGGGGTAGGTAAGGACACGACGCAAGCCCACTCCTGGCTACTCCGGCCTCAAAAGGCGGCAGAGGAGCGGCCCGCCAAGGGAAACAACCGAAAAAGGACCTTTCAGAGGAGCACCCGACCCCGGGGTGATGTTTCTGCAAAGCCCGGGCAGGATGCGCTGGGGCCAAGCCCGGCCCCGCCACCCCCGCCCTGCCACACGTGACCGGCCCGGAAGGCGGCGGGGAATTCCGAGCTGTGCGGTAGGGGCCCACCCCAGCCCGGCCCAGCCCAGCGGCCCTCCCGCCCCCGCACCGGCCTCCCCGCTCGGACGGCCGCTCAGCCCGGGCTTCCGCTTGTTCCTCCCCGCGCCCAGGACCCAGCCTCGCCCTGCCGCCCCGGGCACCCCGGCCCCTCACTCACCTCCTTCTTCACCTCGGCCATCTCGTCCTCCGTTAGCAGCCGCCTCGCAGCCCCCAGACCCGACCCCGGGCCCAGCACCTCCATAGCAGGAACTCCCGCCGCCGCCGCCGCCGCGGACACCCGCTCAGGGCAGCGCTTCCCCCCAGCGCCCCACCCGCACGCCCCCGACCCCGCCCACCTTTCGCCCTCCGGCCAATGGGCGCCCAAGAACAGCGCCCCGCCCCCTGAGAGGCCCCGCCCAGCGGCGCGTGCGCAGGGGTCCCGCCGCTCCGCGAGCTCGAGCGGAGCCGCCGCGGGTTCCCGTCCGCGAGCCGCGTCCCGGAGCCGTTCCCTTGCCGGGTGAAGCCCGCGGGTCTCCGGCACCGGGCTGCGGCCGTAGCTCTGCCGCCTCGGGACGTGTTAACACCCTGACCGTGAAAACAAGTGCTTAGAAGCGATGAGCGGGGTGCGGGTGCCGCTCCCGGCGTGACAGACTCACGGAATCTCGCGGGGGGAGAGAGCTCGAAGAGCAGCCAGTCCAACCGCTCCCCCGGCTGTGGGGTGGGGGTGGTTACACCAACTTTCCGGGACTGACACTGTCCCCAACCCCCAGCTGCGAAGGGCTGTCTTCCGAGCGGCTGCCGGTCCGACGGCGACCCAAGCTCTCGGCACTGCAGCCGCCGGTCGCAGCCTGGGGTGCTAAGAAAAGTGTATCCAGCAGGTCTAGGGAGATTCTCCTCCTCCTCTGCCTTGGTGAGACCACAGCTGGATACTGTACCCAATTTTCAGCTCCCCCCTTTAAGAGAGACAGGGATCTACTGGAGTCCAACAGAGGCTATGAGGGTGAATAAGGGACTTCAAACATCTCTCATATGAAGGCTGAGAGACCTGGGGCTGTTTAGTCTTGAGAAGGCTGAGAGGAAATTCTTTTAATGTTTATAAAGATCTGAAGGGTGGGTGTCAAGTGGAAGGGACCAGGCTCTTTTCTGTGGTGCCCAGAAATAGGACAAGGAATAATGGGTATAAGCTAGAATAGAGCAAGTTCCACCTCAACATGAGGAGAAACCTCACTGTGAGTGACAGAGCCTCTGACAGAAGCAATCAATACTGGGGTTTGCTGTTAAGCAAAAGCTACCCGTTTTGAAGTATTTTGAAAAGTCCTTTTGTTTCCTATGTCTGAGTAATAGTTGTACTTCAAGTGTTAACTGCAATGCTATCTGTTTTGCAGTGCTAGCATTCCTAGCATTTCAATAAACATTGGATACAAAAGGTCCTGCAAAAAAAAAACACTTGAAAAATAACTAGTTACCATTCTTACCCAGAGCTGATTTCTCTAGAGCTGGGCATTAAAACCACAGCCAGTCCCCAAACTGGGGATGTCAGAAAACATCCAACCAGCTCTGCTCCCTGCCTGTCCTGTGAAGGACACTGCTGCTCAGTGAAAAATCCTTCAAACCTACCCTTGCCATCCAGCCCTGCAGACCTGATCATTGGTAATTTGGCAGCAAGCCTCTAATCACAGCCCAAATCCCCCTGTGGTGTTATTCTCACCTCAAGAAGCCTCTGCTCCAGTGCATTTTAATTTCCCTGAGTTGTCTCTATACCTCTGTATTAAATATCTGAAATAAAAAGTAAATTAGTATTTACTTCCCATTTTCCTGCTCAGGGGGCTTGAGGGCAGGCCATTTTTTTTCCAAGTCCAAATGCCTACTTGTGATCCTAATCTGTGACCCTAATCTGTGCTAGGCACCCAAATACATAGAAAGGTTTCAGATTTACTGATGCTTCCCACAAGCTGGTTGTGGTATTTCTGAGACACAGCCAGCTATCTTTCTAGTCCATGACTCCCAGCCTTGTTCCTTAAACCAAATACCTTCCAGCTCGTCTTCTTCAAGGTGAATTACATTGTAGAATTTGCTGGCTTTGTACAATACTGCTGATAAAAACAGCAATTGTGCATTCTGGATTTACAGCATTTGTAATCAACTTTGTTCAAAGCCACACAATGTCTGGAGGTTAGTTTCTGGATTCCTGAGCCACGTGTTGAGGAACTGAAATGTATTCACTTCAGCAACCAGGACAAATGCACATGGTTTGAGAATACAAGAATAGAACACATTTTAGCAGACAATGCCAATAAACCCTAACAGGATTAATGGTCCAGACAGCTAGAAGAAGACTACTCTTAGCATGAAACTCATTTCAGGAGGTTAACACCAGTTCAATATTTGAGCCTCCATGAAGAAAGAGTTAAAGAAAATTTCTTTCAAGGGAGCTGGGAAGATTCTGGACACTGCATTGGCTTTTTTTTTTTTGTTAGTATGTACATACATTATGTCCATACAGAATAAATTCTAGAGTACATTTTCAAGTAAGTTTTTGAAACTGCTTACAATCCAGAGCTGTTCAAATCTTTTACAATATTTGCCCTAGAAAATGTTGTAACGCTGTCAGTTTGGGAGAAGAGGTCGCTTGGCTTTTTGGAGCTGTGACAGGCTCCAGGTTTTCTTCCCCCTTTGCCCTCACTGATCAACACCTCTCCAGGTATCCCATTCTACCACCCAGTCTTAATGGTGTGAGTCCAGCCTCAGGACAATCTCTTTTTGGAGATGGCAGGACCCCCCCCCGGCTCCTGTGAAAGCAGCAGGGCTCTACATCCACAGTGCCCTAGGGAGGAGGAGGAGGAACGCTGCCAGGCAGAGAGAAAGGAAGGAGAGTTTGGTCCAATTACAGATCCAAATCAAGGATTGCCCCAACTGAACAGCTGCCTGCAGCTGTCCATGGCAAGTTTTCAACTACCTTGATCAACCCACAGACCTTGAATTTTGGGAGGTTGTTGAGAGCATCAGACATCTGGACTTTATGATGCAGCAGGAGGTGGTGAATAATACTTGATGTAATACTTTTAGCTACAGTACTGTTAATTTTTGTTTGGATCTTCCAAAAGTTGCAGTATCAGTATCGAGGCGCTGACCAGTTGACTTTTCAGATCGCCACAAGGTGGCGCTGGAGGCTCGTGAGCACATAACACAGATGTCCCCGCAGCCTGGAGTAACCGCATCGGCTCCTGAGATCATGAGTCCTGATATCATAACCTAATGATATTAGAGCAACAAAGGCTCAAGCCGAGATTAGTCCCACATGCGCTATTTGTAGCCCACAACAAGTAGTATTTAGATATAAAACATGCCACCATCTGTCATGTTTCCACAAAGCAATGTCTGAAATGTCACCTCTCTTTACATCCTGGGAGAGAAGAGACAGAAGAGCTATACAATAATTTGACTATTTGATTAGTGGTCATGCCACTAAATGTTTGTAGTTTCATCTTCTGTAACTTACTGTAAATACAAGAAGTACAGAAAAAATACGAGACCACAGTAATGACTGGTTAGTTACCTTGGACAATAACAACATTTAGTCACAATGATTGTACCCAGAACACATAGGCAATATCCCCTCTATATTATTCTTAAAAGTAGAGTCTAAAATCATCACTTGGTTTTGAAGACTCGAGATTTCTTCTAATGGACATAAAGGTTTTAGCACTAGTGTCTATAATTGGCTTTATTTCTAGGCATATAAAAAGCTTCTGAAAATGGCATGAAACATTATTAAATATATATATGCTCTCAGTTTAAAGACAAGAGGCAAAAACTACACAGTCCACAGTACAACTGACACTTTATTCCTTCGTGATGGGGATATATAGTGTTGAAACTGTAAGAATCAAAAAACCCCAAACTAAAGCAAATTAAAAAAAAAAAAACAAACCAAACTAAAGTGCAAACCTCTATTAGAACAGATTATGGAATGTATTGATGTTTTTGGCACAAAAGTGGGGAACTACATACTGCAACAGGATTTTAAGTTTAATGAAATGTAACACTTCTATGTTCAGTAGTCGTATTTGTGCACTGCAGAACACCACAAGTAAAACAGTGACTAACACAATTCACATGCAACTCTATACAAGTTATATCATACGTCCAGTTAAATCTTTTCTGCAAATACATGTGAGGTCCAATGATCTTTTGTTCACAATCACTTTAGAAATACCACTCTTTAATCAGTCTTATCTTTTCAGCTTCCTTAATGATAAAAGCAAAAATAGAGACCCTTAAATAGTATTTTCTCAAAATGGTTTCATGTGATGTTTTTTATCAAAGTAATTTGGCTCCACTTTGTTGATACAATGTATAAGAAGCTGAATAAAATCAAAAGCTCATTGTTTTTCCATATTTCATTCTTGATTTTCTGTGAACAAACAGTATTCTGTGCACTGACTTTGTTTTTAAAACTGGACATAGTGTTTCCTATGAGCTCTGTACCTATCACATGGAAATCATAAAAAAAAAAATCAAGAGCACAGCTTCATACAGTGGCATATAGGTAAGGATTCTATTAGCATGGCAATATAAAAATGCAGAAATGGAAGAATTCAAGTTTATCATAACATACAGTATGTGTTCACATTTTCATTGCGGAGAGAGACACCGTGTTCACATTCTTGCAAAGAAAGAAACCCACATCTCACAGCTCTCCTTAAACTCTTAGCAAAGATAACATCGTGAGAGATCTGTAATGCACACTATAGCTCTTTCATTTGGACCAAAGCAAACTGATTGCTCAAAGAAAAGAAAAAACCAAAACAACCAAACAAACCTCTGATGAGTAATTCAAGCCCCATTGCTGAGCTATTTCCCACAAAAAAACTTCTGTACTGGCCTGCTGTGTCATACATCCAGCCTGACAGTTGCTATCGAGTCTTTGATGTGGGCAGCCATTAGTGTTCAGTGTCTCATCTCCTTTTTTTGGTTTCTGATTTTATTATCAATCATCAAGGGTGATGATTTATATCAGGCATCTGAAAAATGTTCTGGAGACAAGATGCACAGGATGTCCATGAGATGCATCTGTTTCACAGCAGAAATGTCCTTGCAACTGAATTGTTTATTTGGGCAACACAAAAAATTAGCAAACTGCAAAAACGAGAAGCATTGGGTGCAACTTTAGCTCTTAGTACCACATTGCAAATGCACAACCTCAAGTGCTCTTAGTGATTTTGCTTTATAATGCCACCATAAAGAACGATGCTAAAAGCAGAGAGGTGAGGGCAAACCCACTAACCACCTTAGGTAACTTCTGGCATCAGGCTAAGGTGTAATTTAGAGCAGCTATGTTAAGAGGCTATTGTACCTACCAAGACTAAAAGTGAAAAAAGCAGGTGTGATTTAGAGCACCTAAATTCTGTGCCAGAAGTTAGATACTTTGAATACAACTTGAAATCATCACCTGAGAGAATTCAGGTCCATTGCTCTATCTGTATACCAAAATGCAGCCTTGAAGCCAAGGAAATCTAAACAGCAATAGGTGAAAGACCAAACTCTCTGTCAATGCAGTTTTCTCAGCTCTGAGATCCCAACTCTCCCTCCCTTGGGGAGCCCAGGGAAACTATTCTACTGCTTTCAGGAACATAAGCTATCAACAATGTCCATCACAAATGGTTCTTTTCTGGAGTAATACTAAAGAAGAGGGGTCACCCTTGTCACTCTCAGGATCTACAGTTCCTGCTGACATTCATCCTTCCAGATCAAAAGAAGTCACTTAGAGTCAAAGTGGACTTTCATTTTCCCCTCTCTCATGGAACCTACTCAAGGAGAGAGTGTACTTTGGATGATCCACTGTGAGTTGGGATACTTTTGACTGAACAGTGAAGAGGGAGCAGGACAGAAAAAAGACGACTCAGGTAAGAGAAATGAGGCAACTTGGGGTTAAAAGAGAAAAGTGTTCATTGCACCATAATCTAGAAATGAGAGTCTAGCAGAGAGAGACAGGTGAAAGGTAGAAGACAAAAAAACCCAGAAATGCAACAGAAATTTGATAAGCTGAAGAGAAACCAGACAGCCTAGTGCTACCCCAGAGTAGCTGGAAGCTCTGGCTCTGCAGCAAGAGCAGGGATGAGGGACTGAAGGACATGGATGGGGGCCAGGCCCCAGGAGGTGCACGGACAGGTTGGACAGGATTCTGCTCCAGCTTTGTGTGTAGGTTTTTAACAGAGCACATCTTGTCTCTAGAAGGTCACGGTTAAATACTGCAGGGGCACTTTTTGGCACAAAATCTTTGTTTAATGTCAAGTAATTTAAAATTAGAAGGTACTATATCATATTATTTAAAAAGCACCAAGAAAAAGATAATCCCTACTGCAATGTTTACTTCCTTAAAGTCTGATCATCTGGGTCAGGTTTAAACGATGGCACAGAGGAATAGAGGAGACAAGGGAGAAACATCAGGAGATGTTTTTGGGACGGCACACAACCATAAAAACAGCACCTGCCATTTGGCTGCCTAAGGACCTCCTTTGGCACATGTGCTCTTTCCACATTGCTCTCTCCCTCGTGATACCTCAGTGCCATCACAACATGCAGCATGCCCACAAAGCATCAGATGTGTTCTGGTAACTGCCAAGGGGTCATCTACTTAGCCACTGAGATGATGTGAGGGATACTCTGAGGAGCACCTACGCGTATGTTTCTTCCTGACTGCACGAAAAAGCACACAGGTTTCCAAAGGATATCCAAGTGAGTGCTCAGTTAATACTGTTTGCTTTCCTGCAGACCACACTGCCTGAGCCCTTCCTGCTCACTTCCTACTGTACCTTAACAGCGTGCCACAAGTGGTTCAGGAAAGGTGGAGGAGATGTCTAGGAAGTTGATAACACATTCTGACTATTCGTCAGTCTCTGGAGAGTTCCCACTACTGCCTCTGTTTGGGAATTTCTCCATCCTTAGCTTACAAATGATTTAACAAGAAGCATGTGAATACGACAGGGTATGCTTCACTTTACTGTGGTGGAAAAAATAAAAGCATGACTCAGTGGATAAACATGTTGTGGAATTTGCTAAAAAAATTGTGTTTGTTTTAAACTGAATACCACAGTAAATATTCATGCAATTAAAAAAAGATGGTTATTGTTAAAAGGAAAACTGCCCCAAGGGCAGATGAAGTACAAATGCCAATCTTCCAGGAAAAAATAGCTTTCCTTATTCATGAGCATAATCCAGGAATAGCTGTCCTTCAACTCCATCTATTACCCTTTTATTCTGAATTTTGCTAGTAAGTGGCCTCCAAAAGAGAAAACAAAGAGACAGAAATTAAAAAAAAAAATAATTATCGCCCCTCCCTATTTCACATTATTTTGTAGTTTTAACTTTTCCAAAAGCATCTCAGTCTTTCATTTTTGTGGTTTGGATGCTCCCTGGGATCCAGCCTTTTTAAAACACTCCTCTTACATTCTCACCAAATCGAAACGCACAGCATTAGCTGCAGACTGGGACCTGAACTTGTGGGATGTTATCTTGTGTGGCTGTACTACTCTCTTTCTGTCATTCCCAGGGCAGACAGACACTGCCCTTGAACATTCCTGTCAAAGGCAGCTTTTTCCAAAGTTGCCACCTGAGATCTGCAAATGATTCCAGCCACAACTCTGCCCAGCAGCATCAGCAGCAACTTGATACGGCCGAGACAGTGAGCGCAATCCATTGCCCAGTGTGTTCCAGCTAGTGTATGGAAAGCTTCCCTGCACCACCCAAGATACTGACTTCATGAACCCACTCGAGTTGTTTTTTTCCTTCAGTCCCCTCTGATCCCTTCCATCAACGGAAGTTAAGAGGACTGGGGAAGGAAAAAAACCCAAGATGCCGCACAAGGAAGGCAGAGAAAATCAACAGGAGAAGAGAACAGTGCAAAGACAAGAGAGATGCTTGAAATGAATTAGTTGTTTTTCATAAAATTTTCACACAGGTAATGTTAAATCACTAAAACTAGTGGTAAGCAATTATAATTGTCTTCTGCTAGCCCATGGGACCAACATATTTCAGAGTTATGTGCCCCCAACAAACCATACAGCCACCTTAAATATAATCTGTAAGGACATAAAAATACACAAAGCAAAAAATTTGTAAACAACGGTTAGTAGCACAGTGGTACAGTAGATTGTCAATAAAAATAATAAAAGTGTGGATACAGATTCGTCTACCTTGTGTAACATTATTGCCAGTTACAAGGGAGGGACTCTGTAAACTCATAATTCTGAACTTTTGTTAATAAGCACAGAGCAACAGGTGAGTGCCCCGTCTACTTTCTCCAGTTCTGTGTTGGCTATGGGGATCAGCATGTGGTCCTTCAGTTTTTCAAATACCTGTTTAGGAAAGAAAACAGAACAGAAAACATTACTTTACAGTAAAAACATTACACATGCTGCCTCGTTGTTTGTAATCAACACTTAACATTTACCAGGCACGTAGCCTCCTGACTACAGGAGTCAGCCACAACAACACTGCAGTGAGGGGAACTGTTGCTATGTCCAGATATGCAAAAGAAGCACCAGGGGCACAAGTGACCAAGTAATTAAATCAGTAGTGGGGATGAGAACAGAGCCCCAGCCTTCCACCTTTCACCATCTGATACTCCATGCCGGGATACAGCAGCCCATTCTGGAAAGCAGCTGATTTAAATCCCAACAAGGCCAGGATGCTGGGGCCCTCCCAGACACCTTCAGCACAGCTCTCACCTTTGCACTCTCTGGGTACTCCTCGGGGGCTCGGTGCAGCAGGACATGGCCTTTGCTGGGAATGTTTAAGTAGATGCAGTTTGCGGCGGCATCATCGGGCACCGTCAGCTTGTCGTAGCGGTGGTCGCTCATCTGCTGCATGGTCTGCCAGGAAAGGCAAATGCAGTTCTTTAGAGCAAACTCATGAGCAGCCCGTAACTAACAGAAGAGCCTTCAAAAACCAGCTAATCCTGATTGCCCAGTCAGCCAAGGACCGTTTTGCTATGCAGCGAGTAAGGAGCTCTCTTTTCATCTCTCGACTTCAAGGAAGAATCTGACCTGAGCTGAAATGAACAGTAGAAGACCTTTGCAAAGGGGCTCCCACAAGCAGTGGGATTAAGCAGGGCACTCAGTAAGCACCTTCCATGGGGTCTTTTCCTCAAGGAATGCACATTGAGTATGCAAAACTCCTGCTCACACTGATGGAAACTATAGGTGCTCAGCACCTTCAAAAAAAGCAGCCACCATTCAATATTTATAAAATGAGTGTGAATTAACACAAACAGGACAGGAACAGTTCCCAGCCTGGATATCAGCCCAATCTTAATTCTTTTCAAGGACCTCCTTTCTGCTCTCCAGGCAGTTACTCTTTCACTAACCACCTGTGCTGGAGAGTGAGAAAGCACGTCTGTGCTAATCCTCCTTCCCAAGGGGACAGCACAATAACCTCCTCCAAACAGTAGAGCTGGTGGGTTTCAGAGGTTTGGTCTATAAATATAGGGCTCATACACAAATTTGGATCCTGGCGGGAACGTCAGAGGCAGAGACTCTCAGCACACAAGAAGCCCGAGATCCCATGGTTTGGATCAGACTCAACTTTTTAATAAAGATGGGAAAAGCCTGGAGACAAGATGCCTGACTCCCCATTGCACCATTCCAGCTTTACATCAGCTTCACGCTGACAGAGACTGAGAGTAATGCAGAACTGAACAAAGCTCGAAGTCAAAAACCCTAGTCCTACTGAAAACCTAAAGAAACACAAGCATTTCAGTTTCTCTCATTATGTTCCCACATACATTGCAAAGAAAACAAAACAACACAAAAAAACCCCAAAAAATACCCTTTTTTTTTTTTTTTTCAGTTTAAAAGTACTTACACTAACATTATCTTAAAAATAAACTCATATTCTGTTAACAAAATTTTTAACCCAAATTCCCTTCTCAGGGAAGCCCCACAGATTTACATCACAGAGCAGACAGCAGACTTCATTTTTTTTTTTTAGGCACAGTTAAGCTTATCATTAAATTATTTGCAAGGTGGTTCATTTGTACTACTTCTCATTCATTAAAAAAATACTATATATAACTGAATTTTAACAAGGATCTGCAACTCCCTAGGAAGCAACGAAGCCACTCAGACTTGCACACACCTACAGTAATTCCTTTATAGGTCTGGATAGATTTTTCATGTTGTAGCCTGAGTCATCCACATCCCACAGAGAACATTAAACTCACAATGAAGAATGCCATGCGTTCTTGAGGAAGTGTTATCAGACTGTCATTTCTTGTTCTTTCTGAAGTTATGAAACTATCCCAAGTTCCCAAGGTCACATCTGCTTCCATAAAAGGTTAAAGTGTTTTTCTGGGGAAAAAAAAAACCTTGCACCTTTACCTCACCAGATGTACTTTTATTACTGTGCTTACCGTGGTTGACTTCCCTATTTATAATTTTCTTTCTGTTATGTTGCCAAGACATGTTTTATTACATTTTCCTTTATGTTGCAGACATCTAGCAGCAGGTGACATGCCTGCACCTTGAGTCACACAAGAGTGTGACTCTTCTCCCTGGTAACCAACAGACTCGTTCTGTACCTGCAGCTTCTCTTTTCTTCTCTACATAAGCTTTTCAAATCTTGATTAAGGAAACATTTCTCAATAAAAATACCCATATTGGCAGAGGAAAAGCCACCATGCTTAGATCTCACTCAACTACCAAACAGCTGTATTTTCTCCAGTCCCTGTTGGAATCAGAACCCTGATACTGGAGGTTTTCTGTAGGAAGAGCTCACTCCTCAGAAATATATTGTGAATCACTATGAAACATTTCCATATGAAATTATGACCGAATTCTCAAGCACAAGGGTGCAAACAACTCCCATGCATTTGCTTCTGCACAATGCTGAAGGGAGAACAGCAGCAGCAAGTAGAAATGAAGAACAGGAGGTGGGACTCGAGCTATACCTCAGGAAGCTGGAAGGTAACAGCAAGGGCAAGCTAGGAGGATTATTTTCAAGATTAAAAAGAACCAAAGCAGTTGCTGAATTAACTCAGAAGCAAATGAGAAAAAAAAAAAAGAGCAGGAGTTTGCATACCCAGGTGCAACAGTGGGGAGGGGTTCTCAGCCAGCTTGAACAACATGGCAAGAAAGCATTTACTAGTAGCTGGATTTTTGACTGACTATGATTATTGTCTTGCTTGGCTCTTCAGATAAGAAGGAAATAATACTTACAAGCTTTCATCACTGTTAAAACTATGCCCTCACACAAGAACACCCATTGGGAGGCTCTGGGCGCAGCAGAAGTGCACAAGTAACAACACAATCAAGTGATTTTAAAGACCCTGTCAGGTTTTCCCTATTTCTATTACATAAAGTCATTGAGCACATGTGCCTGGCCAGACAAGACTCCAGGGCAGAGAAAAATATATTAAAAAAACCAAAACAAAACTCCTTTGATGGTTATTTCTCTCAGAAGTACCCCAAAAATACAGATATTTTTTAAATGACAAGTTTACAAAGACACCAGAGCTCACACAATATGTTTGTGAAGGGCTGGCTTTCTGCCCACAAACATTGTGTGACCAGTTACGTGAAGGGCCAGGCATTTCCCACACGCCTAGTTTTTCTGAGAATTTTCTTCAGCCTGAAGAAGGTAATTTTCATTGCGCATTCTCTCAGCCCTTAGTCATGCTTTCCTTATGTTGAAGTCATTCACATAGCCTAAGATGCCTTTTCTATAGTTTTTACAGTGTGTCCTCAGACAACTGAGGTAATGGATAAGCTAAATAATCCTAAATATGAAGCAGCATTATGCGTGAAGGAAAAACGCGTATGCATTCAGGGCCTATTATCACTGACAGAATTGAGATGACCACATGCACTTTGAAAACAGGCCAGGCCTAGTTACCAATTTTCCTCCTTCACAAGGAAGGTCCCAGTCTGAGCCCTGCTGCCACCTGGGACCTACTCACATGCAGGTTTCTGTGGGACAGACAGCGAGCAAACCCACCACGCCTGCAACGTGCCTTTGTCTCTCCACCACCCTACGGCAAAAGCAAACACAGCAACGTTCCTCTTGCTCACGTGGCAACAAACGCCGCACCTAAAAACACCCGTGTTGTGTTGACAGGGAAGCAAATACACAGGGTATTTATCAGGATCTGTTTTTTGTTTTTATTGACCCCTGCTCCCCAACAATGAAAAGAAAAATCAAACCTAAGCCCAAGTTGAATGTATGCGACTCTACACCCACAGGATCATTCCCTCACCAGACTTCAGCTACCCCCTCCTAAAGCCTTCAAGTCACAGCATTCTTAAAAGAAAACTGATCGCTTAAAACCACTGCAGAAATTTTTTCTTTTTCATCCCATCTGTTTTTCTTCTAAGACTATTCAAATTCAGCCTGTTCTACACATCTGGCCTGGGGTACAGAGCAAATTAGAGTATTTTAATCACAGATGTTTAAAGTTGTGAGAAAAGATGAAGCTACAGCAAGATTTTGCCTACGATGACAAAAATCAAGTATTTTTGTGGTGCAAAGCAACTAACACTGATAAGAATAACAACTCATCAGTACGTAGCCACAGCCCCCAGGTTGGCTGGAAGTCTGGAAGAACAGCATGCTTCTTTTCTCCTTGGAGAAGGACCACTTCTGTGGGAACATCATCACACACTTAAGGCAAAAGATGAGGACAGGCACCTGGCAACTATGGTGCCATCTGGAGAGAGGACCAAGAGAGAGGTGTATTATTGCTCACTACCTGGAAAATGCTGTTGATTACCAAACCTGACAATTTTTGATACTTGCAGAACCTGGAAGAGCTTCTTTTTCAGTGATGCATGATGGGGATCTCCAGCCCCGTGTGAGAGGTGGCCATCTTCCACTTCTGGATCCTAAAACACAGACTGGAAGTGACCAAGATATGGTGTGTGGTTCCCAAGACCTCAACTCATCAGCTATTATACAGGAGAATATCACCTATAGCACTACCCAGTTCACTTTTGAACTTGTGGTAAGGTATCTTCAGGCACATACTGCTTGAGGAAGTGTTTTCCTTCTTATTTTTTTTTTAATTTGTCCCTTTCCCTTAGAGCTGGGGTAGTTTTTGCACTGGAAGATATAGCAAACAATTGTTCTCCAGTATAATTGTTGATTTTATCAGCACCTATGAGCCCATCTTTGTTTTTCAGGTTAAAGTCATAGTCATTGTTTTCCTTAGGCAAGCTGTTCCACATTATCTGTCCCTCCTTACTGCACTTTTCTGAATCTTTCCAATTCTACTCTACCTTTTTTGGAGCAAAGGGATAGCGCACGCAACAGCCAACGTGCAGATGCACCACAGCTTCAATCAGTGGCATAATAATGTTCTCCAATTGGTTTTCAGCTGAACTGGCAATTGCAACAAGCCCTGTGATCTTATTTCTGTGGTAATGACTAGTCACAGCCCATTATTTTGTATATGTTGTTCACGTTGTCAATCTCCCTGTCCCTGGCTCCCCATCACTTTACACTTACCTGTGCTGAACTTCATCCATTGTTTTATTGCCCTGCCTTGTTAAGTTTCCTCCTCACTTTTTCATATTTGGAAAAACAACTGGCACTGGAGAGAGAAAGCAGCAACCCTAGGGTTCAACACAAGACAGAGCAGGGCTGGGGAGCTGTGCCACGGTGACATGTGCCTGGGACTCAGCCTACCATACAAACCATGCTACACAACAGCTTCCAGCTTCTCAGAGCTTCCTTGAAAGGCACCACTGCCAACAGTGACCATAAATATTTGCCCAGGCTCACCAGAGAGGACAGAAGAGCAAGCTGGAAAATCCAGTGATCTCATTTGAATGTCAAGATCTATCAGGAGTGTTACCCTGAAATGTAGACAGGTGGGAGAGACAACGGTGGGGTAGACTCAGTAGGAAGGGGACAAGACAGCCACTTGGAGAAGCATAAATCACAGTAGAATCACTTAAGACTTCTTGTCAGGTACCAAAAGGACTGCTAGAGATACAGGATAGCATATACCCTTATGGATTAAAACTACATTTTACATCTGTTTGCAACCAGCAGTGTCCCAGTCTGCCATGGTAAATACGCCACATTCCTTAGCCCATACACAGCCAGAACATCACTTTAATTCCACCTACCACCCACGGTCTTCACAGCTGGGCTTTGGGCTTTTCCTCCCTGCTGCACCCTCTCAGTCATGTTTTCCACAAGACAAAGTTCTTGAAGCAACGCCTCCCACCCTGCTCCTTGGCTTTTCCTGGCGCAGGACCCCTTTTGCAGATGTGATGGGTACCACGTGCCATTCACACGCACACCTCTGCTGCTCTGCCCCTCCAAGCCACCTTGTGTCACAGCCACACTGTCACCTGCCTGCCAGCCCTGTCCAAGGACAGCTGCTGCAAAGGGAAACCACAGCATGAGGAGGGGAAAAGGAAGCGGCTTACGTGTGGCTGCTGCTTTCAGTCAAGAAGGTAAGATGATGAACATCCTGTCTTTTGGAACAGGAACCCAGAGAGAGAATAGTCCAAGACAAAAACAAAAGCAGCAAAGAAACAGAAACCTGAGTCCCCATTTACGCAAGTCAAATGACATCATCTCAGTCAGCCTGACCCAGTCCTGGGGCTGACAGCCTTACTGGTGACAACAACTATGTATTGAAAGAGACCGTTTCCTCGCCCTGGAAAAAAAGATTAAGCAAAAGAGACTTAATACAACAGTCTCTATTCTGTAAAGATATACTTTTTGAGCTTGTATCTTCCAAAAGACTAGATTCTTCCCAACAGAGCACTGACAGTTAAACATGGTATGTTTAATACAACATCCAACTTCAATTAAAAGAAAAACACAACTAATTGCCTATTGAGAGCAGCAGGTCATCTGGTACTCAGCGAAGATCTGCACCTTTGAGATGCTGTACATCCCTAATTCATTAAGTAATGGGAAATCAGAAGGACCTAAAGGAAAGCACACAGGATTTTATAACATGTATAAGGCTGAGAGCATCAAAGTCTCATTTTAAAATTTTTGGGGCAAATTGCAATTGTTCTTCAGATTTCACAAACTTTTTCTTTGGTGCTGCCTTACAGGAAAAGTTATAATTCATCTGCACTTTCTGCTAATTCCCTACCTGATGTCATCCTCCTTGGGTTATTAATATTAGTAATCATTTCCACAGCAACCCATTGTGATAGCGTAAACAGAGGATTATGACTTCATGTGGGGAATAAGCAGAGGTAAAAATGATGAATTCTTCAGGAAGAAGAGATAATGTTTTAATGCAAACTTGTGCTTTACTAGACAAGACAGACAATATACAGACAGTAGGAAGAGCAGATTTATCTCAGCCTTTCAATACTGCCCAGGGGTACAGGCTCCTTTCTAAGAACAGCAGGTAGATGGGAGTTTTTCCTTAGGTACTGGTTCTGGAGGAGCTTCTGTGGCAGAACTGGGAACCCCCCAGCTTTAGGCAGGCATGGCAACACTGCTCTCATGCAGGGAAACAGCACTTAGCTTTTCAAAGCTGGCACACTGCAGAGACTTCAGTTATACAAGATGGAATAAGAACAAAAGGCATTTAATCACAGGAATGGGGTCAACTGCCAACGCTGGAACAACTCCTTATGCCCAAGTCTTTAAAAGCACTGCTGTGATCATAGCTTTGGATACAGACCAAGGGTGTAGCTGCCCAAGAGAGACTCCTTTCTATTTCTATATCCTTAAGATGTGGTTTAGATAAGCCTCCCTTGACCTCTGTCAAAACAGCTGCATTTGCAATAGCATCCTTCAGGGAATAATTGAGGGGATGAATGAGCAGCCCGACTCCCAGTAGAGGATATTGAATGAGAAACTCAAGAACAAGGCAAAGCAATCATGTCCAGTCTTTTATCAAAAAAAAAAAAAAAAAAAAAAAAAAAAGGTATTTGCTGGTCATGGCATTGCACTGCTGTAAATACTCCAAGATACTCCTGACCATAAAAAAAATCCCACTGACTAATGAGGTCAGAGCCTGCGATACCAAGGACAAGCTCAAAATGCAGATGTCACCATCATCCTGGGTCCTGCTAGGACAGATCTGTCCAGAGGACACGAGGGGTTGCAAGCTCAGCTGTGTTACCTGCTCTGCCTCACACCCTTGCCTGGCAATGCCACTCAGCCCTGATATCTGCCATGGTCACGCTGTCTCTATAATAATTAGCATCTGTTCCTCTGAAATGACTGACTGAAATCCCAGACATTTCACATGCAACTCCATTACCCCAGGTCTCAGGGGGAATACCCCAGACACAGCTGGCCACAGGAATTAAGCTCAGGCCATACGGTGGGACGAGTACTCTCCATGTTGCAGCCCTCACCCCCAGGCATCATGCTGGGTTTCCTACTTTCCTTCTAGGTCCTTTTCTCCATTCTGAGATACATCAAGATCACCAGGAATTACCCCAGAGCCACAGGCTCACACCAAAGCTTACTCTACCAGTCCTGTGGAGAGCCCCTGGGGCCAACCCTTTGGGGAATGCCCAACACAAAGACCTACTCAAAAGACAACCTAATTTCCAAATGGGTAAGAAAACCTATTTCATTAGCAGGCAACAAATATTTGCTTGCAAGGAATTAGTTGTGCTTGCCAAAGTTGGTGACAACACATGTAACCCCCAGATCCTTTGGGATTGCTACCAAGTCATCCAAAGGGTGACAGAGACAAAGTTGCTTAAACCAATGGTTGTGTCCACCATCATCTGCTGATGTCTTTGCTTGTCACAGAAAACAGAGACTATCTGTGCTCTGCACCACTCAGTACAAACAGCCAAGGGTCAGAAGCACAGGTTAGTATACCATGAGAGAGTACAGAAAGGAGTGTGCAACAGATGCCATGTCATGGTTCTCATCATCAGCTTGCCTGGCTTTCCCTTTGCTGCTGGAACCTGAACTAGATTATATCGCAGGCCAGTTCCTGCTCTGCTGCTGTCCCAGCAAGACCCCAGGGCTGTGTCTCTCGTGGAAAAAGCCACACAGTGTTTGCCCACAGCACTGCCCCAGCACCTCCCCATGCTGGGGCTGGCACCATCACAGCCTAAACTCGTCCTCATTCATGCTCATGGTAAAGGTCCATGACTCCAACTGCACAGGATCAGAACCCAGTAGTGACACGTTTGGAGGAAATCCTGGTCTCACTTGTTGTCTCACAAGAGACAGTATAGAATGAAAACCTGGCTACCAGAGATGGTTAAAGACAGGTTAATCACTGTCTCACTTGTTGCCTCACAAGAGACAGTATAGAATGAAAACCTGGCTACCAGAGATGGTTAAAGACAGGTTAATCACTTTGCTTGTATGACTGAATTTACAGACACGAAAAAATCAGCAACAAAGGAGAGGTTTAGAACAACAAGCTATCACAATGAAGTGGTGCCATGGTGCCCCATGCCAGGCAAATGACTCGGTAGAAGCTGAGGGAACTGTACTGCCACACAGACTGCAAGGGGTAATGAGGGGAGCAGCTGACAACACTGCTATGGCTCAGTGGATTTGGTGAAATCCAGAGAGCAGCTTTTAATTCTGAGTATCAGTGCTTCACAGACATCCTCCTGCAATTAAATTTGCACAAGACAAGCTGATTACCATACTATTTTTTTTTCCTTTAGAGGTAAGTGAACAAATACAAAGAAATCACTGAGGTCAACAAGCAAGTATTCAGATGTTAAAAGAAACTAGTGATAGGCAGCACTTGCCAACTTCATCATTTCTGAGAGGGATGATTTACCTATTTGCTTTCCAGTAATTCAGTAATTTCTCTGAAAAGATCTAGACTCCTGGAGGATCCAATACATTGAGCAAGAAATACACTCTGGGTAACTTCATATGTTGCTCTGACTGTAATGTGGCTGTCTGATGCAACCTGTCAGCTCACTAGGAACACAAGGGCACGTGGTATGGCACAAAACTGCTGCTCTGGTCCAGGGTCCTTAACCTCAGCTGGCAGGATATGAGCAAACACCACCATCACACACATATAAACATACTGCTAAACTGTCCAGTGCAGAGAAACACACTGAAAACAGACACAGTTGATTTATTTTTAAAAAGATATCCATCAATCTATTAGATTATTTTGTTAATTACTGTCTTCTTTTAACAACATATCTGCTTTTTACTGTACCTTGATTAACGGTGGTATTTACTTGACAGCTAGTTACCAGCAACATTTAATCAGCTTATCCAAAAAATATTTTTGCCTACAATAGCTAAATTGATGCACTGCAACATGATTAGCAGAGCTGTGCAAATGGCTTTAATCAAACTGATGAGTTCTCAGATTAGTTCTGGCTCAAGATCAAATTGCAGCTCTGAGCAACCAGTATTGTACTTGAATTTTTCTGATGTTTATAAACACTTCATCAGGCTGCTGCTCATGATGCATTTCGAGTTAGAGCCTATTTGGGATAGTGTATATTTCACAGGGAAAGATGCAGGGCACTTTCCATCCCAGACTAAAATCAATTTCACAGCATCAGGAACATCAGATCCTTATAACCAAAACCATTTGTCATAAATTTCTCAGGGGAGAAGACAAGACAGAGAAGCTGGGAATGTGCTCCCAGAGCTTCGTGTTAATGATTTCTAATAACAGAGTAACTTTGACAGCTCGCTCAAATGAATGAGCAAACTTAATGCCACTCCAAACTATGTGGGAAGTCAGTGGACCAGCCTCTTGTTTAAGAGCTCCCATGGCTCTATGGGGCTGCTGTCCTAGTCCCTTAATTGCTGCCAAGCTGCAAGACTAAGCCAGTTGGGAAAGCACTTTTCTGGCTTCTATTGTTCAATCCATGTCCAGCAAGGGAGATTCTGAGATTTGAAATGTTTATCTTAGCTGAGGACTGTGACATGTTACATCTTGGATGATCACAAGATTAAAAAAAAACAAACAAACAAAAAAAACCCAAGCAAACAAAAAACAAGCCAACAAGCAACAAACCAAAACCAACCAAACAATAAAGCCCACAATCTCTGTTGCGCTCTGACTGTAAAAATGATACTGCTTGGAAATTAAAAATCTAGAAGTATGCCGATGAGGAAAAAATATAAGATCTGAAGCAAATGTGCAATGAAACATCACAGTATGGCAGCAAGGACAAGTCTTTCAGGCTTCCATCTTGCAAATATTACTTATGTTAAAAGTAATAAGTATCAGTAGCCTACTGAAGCTGAGGAGGCAGGTGTATGAGACATGAAGGATGGGCTCCTGAGCTCTTTGGGGTCCAGCGATGTTGGCTTCAGAGTTATATTCTATGTCTGTTGTAAATGTTCTGCCTGGCACAGGTTCAGATCAGTAGCAGTGGGCACCAGGTACTGATAGAAGTGTTGTCCTTAAAAATAATTCATGCTTTAGAATCAGAGCAAGAGACACAAATTGGGTTTCATAAGTTGCATTTAAACTGAGCAGATTTCGGAGAGATTTCTTACTAGTACAGAAGAGTTATCTCCATACTTCCTCACTTATTATAAGGAACACACAGCAGGTTTCCTTCATGCATTAGTAATCCTGTTGCATCAAGGAGGCTTCTGGAAAGCCAAAGGGCAAATCCTGCACTTAGGTTCTCATTTATTGGCAAAAGAATCATTACAAGCACAAGCTGAAAATTTAGGACATGCTGCCATCACTGAAAAGTAAATTTTGGTTTAGTTTTTGGTTTGGTTTGAAGGCAAGTTCCAATAAAAATGCATGAGACACTTAGCTGGAATGCTTTCAGACATGCTCTGGCCTATTTACATCTCAAACCAAAGTGTGCAGGACACTAGGTGGACTTTGCTGTTTTAGTGCTCCAGCCTATATCTATTGCAAAGCATCGGTGCCTGCAGCTGTGCTACCCTGCAGGAGCAAAGATACTGATGTCTGGGGTGAGCTGTCTATATGCCTATATTACCTGTTTACATGATGAGATTCATGGCCTTGGGTGTCTCTGTGTCCATATTGCCTGAAAAAGCTTAATTTGGTAGGTTTGCTCTGAACACACTCAGCAGGCAGGAAAGCCACTGAGCCCAGTGCAAACCACAGCAGCAATGAACATTTTCCATTGCGGATAATGGTGGTAGTACAGCACTGACCTGCTACAGCACTGATAACTGGTTTGCAGGTCTGCCAGCAGAGAGAGACCCAGACTGTTAAGGCCTCAGCCCAAGGATTCAAACCCACACCTCACATTTAAAGGGGAAATGATCAGACACTCACATCAGCCAGGCTGGGGTGAGAATGCTCTCCCTCTTTTCCATAATGTTATGAGACCCATGAGACTAGGGAGGAAAAAGCATGACCAGGAAAGAAATTGACTTTGCAGCCAGTTGATGGAGGAAGGAGGGATGTGGAGTCATTGACTCTGGTCCCTGCAGTTCATTACTGATTTGACCCAGAAAACATACATTGCAAAATGTGTACACAGGTCACCTTCCCAACAGGGATCAGACCCTTCTCCCTCCTCCTTCATATCAGAACTTCTACTTCCCCTCTGGCAATTCTAAAAGCCATGTTTCCTCATGCCAATATCTGATGATATCTCCTTCCTCTCGCCTATCACCAAATTACCACCTTTTTAGTCAACAAAGCTGTAAGCAATAACCTCTATATCAATTTATTTCCTGAAGATAACTAAGCTAAATTAACATCACTGTTCTCTTGCCTGATATAAACATATTCCTTATGGTTTGCACATACAGGAGATGCTGAGCTGTACTGATTTCCTCTTTCACTGATCCATATCTATTTCAAAATTCCAGCATCTTTGAGCAGAAATTAGTAACAAAACTAAGCTTGTTTAAAGAATTTTCTTATGTGCTTTACCTTGAGGGCTTTCTGTGCAGCTTCACTTGATCCAATAGCAATCAAGTTTGGTCCAGCCATGCTGCAAAAGCTCTTCAAATGCAAAGAATCATGAACAGGGACTGTGGAGACAGCATAGTCCTGTATGGGAGCAAAGAAAGGTTGCTATAAATATTTTTAAATTGTGCTAGTTTTATAATTGTATTGAAATATTATATAATTAATTTGAATCTCTGCAAATTAACAACAGCAACATAAAAATAGTTGACACTGTGCCCTGGGATAACTATGACACACTCCTCTGGACCAGCTTGTCTTGACTGGTGCACCAGAGTAAAATCCAGAACATGTTTCAATTATTGTATTGTTGCAACTATAAAGAAATAAATTATAATGTGCACTGACACAGTGTCTATATAAAACCTCTCCAAGGATCAGCAAGAACACATCGTGGATGCATAAGAACATTAAGAACGTGAGTGTTGATATGTTCTCAAATAAGGACAGCCTCCCACTATCCAAGTTACTTTTATGTACTGATCTCACATTTCAGATCCAACCTCGGCATCTGTCACTACACAGATTTTCCTTACTTTACTTTTTCAGTAACTTGCATTTTATTTTATTTTTATAAAGTAAGCCCTAAATAAAGCACTTTGGTGTGAAACGTCTTGGTCAGTGTAACTTAAATTGGTTCAGTGGGTGATAGCTTTTATTTCTTATGGCATGAATGGATCTACAAACCTTAAATGTGTCAGCCAGAATTTCTGCACCACGTTGATTTGTCCGCCTGGAAAGACCCACAAAAAATTCTCTGCCTGGAATGAAAAAAAGGGTAAAACAATTGCAGCATTTGGGGTTTTTTCAAGCCATCCAAAAAACAAAATCACTAAATCAGCTCCTTCACCAGAACATATGCATTTTAAAAGCAGGCCAGCTTTAGATTTGTTCTGAAGCAATCTTCCACAGATACAATTTTCTATCTTTCTTTTCTCAAGCTGAGCAGTAAAACTGAAAATTCAGCAGTGAAGAATGCAACCTGCAATTGCGAGATGATAATTTAAAGCAATTATCTCTTTCCAGAAGCATAAATAGCTTCCTCTTCTAAAGTTCTGCAATGGTCATTGAGTCAGGAAAGAGAACAGCTGGGCTGGATTAGTATAGCAGTGATTGACCATTTCCCTCTCCCTCTGAGATTTCCTCTGGTCTCAAAGGCAGCTCCGCAGCCGACGGCAACCTCCAGCTCCAGAAGAAATCTGTGCTGGATCCACACTGCCTCAGAAAGGCCTCCCTTCCTGGTCTGCCTCTTTTGAGGCCCTTCCTTCCCCTCAATGAACTAAGGCAAGCAGGCAGTCTACTGTGATGCTGAGCAAAATAAACAGGCTCATTTGGCACAGGCGGGAAGCAAACGTGCACGCAGCCAACCTGAGAAAATGCCTAATGGGTTTAATGACATAAAAACACAGGCAGTATCTTCACCTTTGAAGTCGACCATGCATGTAAGTTGTCTAGCACATGACATCTGGCAGGTAACTCCACTGTTCTCCCCATAAACTAAAAATGCCTTTTTTTTTTTTAACAGGTGATTCATGTGACAATTGTCTGCATCAAGATTTTACAAATCCTGAAAATGAGTCTGGTGAACGTAGCTCTGTGTAATAAGAAATATAAAACAACTGCAGGCAGTTGACTCTACTGAAAGCACTTTTCTTACTGGCACTTTACAAGCTACAAATGAAATTTGTATGCACAGTGCTGCTCTTTGTTCTGTGTGTGCTGCTACTTCATTTATTCAGACATTAGGCAGAACATCAAGAGTTGCATTGAAAATTCCTGATACCTTGGTGACACTTAGTAAACATCTGATTTAACAAACCACCTGAACGACACTTTATTACAGAGATGGCAGATAACATGCTGTCTTCTAGGCAGTCAGAGTATGTAAACAGCAAATTTACTACCACCATACCTGTAAATAAGACATCTCCGCCATCCAAGGTTGCATTTTCATCTACCATCTCTACTATATTGAGGTTGAGACTTCCCAGTGCTCTCTTCATAGCTTCAACCTGTTTAGAAGAAAGGTGTTTCAGTGTGTTGCTGAACTTATCTATCAGAAATAAGTAGTGTTAATAAGAATTTAATGTGCCTCTAGCAAGACGGATGCCAGGGTCCTCTGTGTCCCTGTCCATCACAGTTTCCCCAACTCTCCAGAGATCTCTGTAGCCTGCAGGGGACAGGGTGTCAAGTGGCAGTGACTGGGCTCTTGCCTTTGCATGGGAACCATGCAGCATCAAGGGGAAACAGATAAGGAGTCCAAAACACATGTTAAGATCAGTCCCTCTGCACAGTAATATCCTCTATTGCAAAACCTGTCCCTTGGATTTGAGCGGGAAAAAGCACCAGCAGAAGAGTGACATGATCTCCTTCAGCACTGCTCTGCTAGCCATGGAGGTGGCAACTCTACCCCAAAATCCTCTTCAGTCAGGTGGGAACAACAGCAACAACAACAAAAAATCCCTATATCGCTAAACATTTATTTTCTTGATAGTTTTGCAACTTTACTGAGCACTAGTTCCCCGTGCAGTTTTGAGCTACCTTACAAAACCTTTAATGTCTATGTGTTGTACAGCTGGCTGCTCACCATGGAGGGTCACTCGTGGTAGGAAGCCCAGGGCAGGGAACCTGGGACTGCTGCTGAGCCCAAGTCCTCCTGAAAGGAACTAATATGTGGGGAAGTCAACCTCAGTAGGTTTCCTCCTTCCCAGTGAGGGGTGCTGAGCATGCTTATAGAGAAGTTGTTCCTATAGAGGCTCACATCATCAGCCATCCATAAGAGAGGCTGATGCTTGCCACGCTCAATCATCATCTTGGTGCCTTGAAAGCCAAAAGAAGCACTTACAATGCAACTAACTGCTCACTAAGCTTACAACTACAGCTTACAGAACATCAATATAAATATGAGCTCATCCCCAGAAACCCATGAATCTGATCCCACACAGCAGCACCTTAACATTTGGTGAAATCTCTTCACCATGGTTAACCAGAGGTGCCCAGCAAACATTAACAAACATGGAAGACACAGTGAACACCTGTTAGTTCTGATTTTTGCATGCCCCACGTGTCATTTGCCTATTTAAGCATTTCTAGGAGAAACTCAGGAAACTGAAATAGGTGTCACAGTACTTGTCTTCCATCACCATATGCCAACAGAAGCTCTAGCAGCCCTACTCCTGGGCTCTGCCAAACTAGACCTGTCACAGCAGAGAAAGGAAACATGATGGTGATCAGTCCTTCACCATCACTGCAGCAGCTTCAGAGCAATAGGAGCACGTGCTTTGTGTGTCATACCATCCTGAGAGCAGTGCTGGCTTCAGGGAATGAGGGAGGTGGCAGACACGATCCACCTAAGCCCCCTCTTCCTGCCCATTTTCTACAACTCAGCTATATAAGTGATCCCATTAGCATCAAATCCCAGGCCCAAAAGGCAAGAAAAGGTCTCCATGGGATGCCAGGACAGGTAACATTGGGATAAGGGTGACATTGGCATAAGGGATATTCTGAGAGCATGTGCTCTCTCTAGCACTTCCTTGCTCTCCCAACACTTCACAGAAGAAAACACCTTCTATAGCATACTGTTAAAGCATACTGTTAAAGTCGTTTAAAGTTGAAGAGGATGAAGGCAGGTCTTTGTGTCACTTGCAGAATGCTGCAACACAGAAACATAGCCGGAAGCTTCCTGAGGCCAAGGGACTCATCCTCCCTCCACTAAACCCCCCCTAAGGCTTTGGTGTGCAGGCTGGAGCAAGCTCGCAGTGTGCTCTTTACCATTATTAACACTTTTTTGCTCCTTGTTCATTCACTCGATTCTAAAATTACTTCAGGCTGAAACCTGGCACTTCAGAGTCTCCAGGTTTAGTAGCAAAACTTCATCTTTCTTAGTCTTCTTGTTCTGTCTCCAGTGATTTTTAAAATTGAGGAAGACTGGACCCGTGTGGTATTTTAAAAATAAATGGGAAACAGCTGAGTTAATACTTGAAAACTGACAGTTGCACAAACACAGCCACGTTTCATAACATCCATGTGCTGATAGAAGAACGATTTCTTTTGTCTGTGAAGCTTAATGGTTTTTACTGTGGAGGAGCTACGTGCTTAAGAGCCAAAAGACCCCAAAGAAAATTACACAATTTCTTTAAAGGGAGCAACAGCATTGTGGCATTATATAAGAACCAGTCCAAGAACACATAGACTCACTGTGTGGTGCTGGCACAAAGCAGACAAGGAAACTTAGGACAGAGACACCCTGACACACGAGTACACTGGCAGTTAAAATAAATAAATACACCAATCAGATAGGCTTATTTATAAGGCAGAAGGTCAAACTGCAGGAAAAAAATAAGATCACCTTGCCTGTCGTGTGGTCACCTCACCTCCAGCAGCTTCCAAAACTGAAACACCAAGAAAAGAAAGCCCATTCAGGAGCCATGGTGCTGACTTGCTGCTCCCCGTAGAAGGCCTGCAGAGGAAGCCAAGCCCATGGCTGCCCTCTCTGAGCACCTGCTCCCCTTGCCACTCCCATCCTCCTCCCTAAGACCATGTTCCTATCAGTCTGGATCATCAGCTGAGCTGTGGATGTTACTGTGGCAGAGGACCACCCTACCTGCTCTTTGTGGGGAGAGCCCACAAACCAAAAACTTATCTGGACCACAGAACATCTGAGAGAGGAAAGAGGTGTTAAAACCTGGGCAGCCTGCAGTGAAGGTATGAAAGTGTCTCATGTGTTGCAAGGTTGCTGCAGAACAGAGCCAGGAACTGGGCAACAAGTATTGCAACCAAGCTAAGCATGCTGGCTGGAAGATTTGGCTGGTAATGAATTAATAAACTTAATGGTCAGAAGGAAGCAGCTTATTGCAGGGGAGAAGTAGCTCACATCTTGGCTGTGTGGGGGAGGTTGTAGGGGGTACAAAAACCCAAAGGTGGATCTTGCCTACAACCAGGGCAAACAGGCACCAGTTGGGAAGTGGGAAACCTACTTTTTATAGAATAGAATCATTTGGCTGGAAGAGACCTTTAAGATCATCAAGTCCAGCCATTAACCCTACAATGCCAGGGTCCCTAAACCATGTTCCCCCAGCACCACATCTACACGGTTTTTAAACACCTCCAGGGATGGGGACTCAACCACCTCCCTGGGCAGCCCATTCCAATGCCTAACCACCCTTTCTGCAAAGAAATTCTTCCTGATATCTAACCTAAATTTCCCTTGGCTCAACTTGAAGCCATTGCGCCCCTCATCCTGTCATCTTTAACTTGGTCGAAGAGGTTGACCACCACCTCCCTACAACTTCCCTTCAGGTATTTGTAGAGAGCAATAAGGTCACCCCTGAGCCTCCTCCAGACTAAACAATCCCAGCTCCCTCAGCCTATCCTCATAGGAGAAACTCTCCAGATCCTTAACCAGCTTCGTTGCCCTTCTCTGAACCTGCCCCAGTCCCTCAACATCCTTCTTGTAGTGAGGGGCCCAAAACTGGACACAGTACTCAAGGTGAGGCCTCACCAGTGCAGAGTACAGAGGTACAATCACCTCCCTGCTCCTGCTGGCTACACTGTTCTTGATGCATGCCAGGATGCTGTTGGCCTTCTTGGCTGCTTGGGCACACTGCTGGCTCATATCCAGTCGGCTGTCTATCAGCACTCCCAAGTCCTTCTCTGAAGTGAAGCTTTCCAGCCACTTCTCCCCAAGTTTGTAACGCTGCAGGGGGTTGTTATGACCCAAATGCAGGATCTGACCCTCCTGAGAAGCAACTCCAGGGCAGCCAGCAACGGCACCTCAGAGCTGCCTGGAGGGAGGCGGGCAGGGAGGCA
This sequence comes from Corythornis vintsioides, assembly GCA_025447755.1. Lineage (NCBI taxonomy): Eukaryota > Metazoa > Chordata > Aves > Coraciiformes > Alcedinidae > Corythornis > Corythornis vintsioides. The sequence continues at coordinate 50,906 of JAOEGS010005171.1, forward strand.
ACAGCACTTCACATCCCTGGTCCAGAACTGCCAATTAACACTTGCACTAGAGTACCAATTAAGTAAAGCGCCTAGCTAATGAGAACAAGTGGAAGGTAAATTATGACTCTGGATTAGTGATTTGAGTCATAGGTATTTTTTAACCACCAGCTGCTGATTACCATTTAACCACTGGGTTACATCAGAGATGTCTTAAATTGTTTCTTTAATTTACAGGGGTTGATGCAGCTGTAGCACAGACATTAGGGAAAGTTATCAGAACTAAAAGTTGTCCAAAAATCACAGAAAACTAGTTTAATTTGCTTCATGATTGTTCCAGACTTTGAAGATATTTATAAGATCCTCAAGATGTTTTTCCCCCAACAGTTGAGCTCACTCTAGCTTATGAAACCAAATTTAAACAAATCTAATGACTGCCATATAAACAGCTAGATCTTTTTTCCATGATGGGTGTTAATGGATTCAAGTTCAAGGTTTTGCAGGGTTTTTAAACAACCAGTAGAAATTCCTAGAGTTTTAATTGGAAAGTGCTGTTCACACATCTGGTGACACATGCTGGGAATATCTTTCAATATCCATTGCTTGTGTAAAATACAAGTCTAAAGTTCCTGTTTGTTTTCTATGGGCAGCACCAGGAACTTCATTCAGAAGCAGAAATGGAAAAAAAAAAAAAAAAAAAAAAAAAAAAAAAAAAAAAAAAAGAAAAAAAAAAAAACCAAAAAAAAAAAAAAAAAAAAAAAAAAGAAGACCAGACATTAGTAAAAAGGCAACCAGGAAAGAAAAAAAAATGTAAATATAGGATGCTGGAAAAACAAAACCAAAAACAAATAACTCATCTATTTTTGCAATTTGTTGAGGGACGGGGGACAGCACAGACTCACATTACCCCCATAACCCCATCTTTAAAGCCATCCTGCACGAGTAGCATGTCCAGAAAGCATGTTTAATTTGTGTCTTGGAAACAGCATACTGCAGCATTTGGGTTGGTAGTACATGCTAAAGTCTACACAAGTAGCTTGAAACTGTATCTCATAATTGCAAAAAAGGAATTGAGAGCTTGGCTCCATCCTTAAGCCTTCCCACATCAGGAAGGTTTGTGCCACTTTCCAACAGAGCTCCTACACTGAGGAGAAACAAGATAAAATCCATAGCTCAGGAAAGGTGAGTGGCTGCTACCCTCAAGGAAGAAGTTAAAAAGAGGGGTGCAGCAAAGGGGACTGACTTTACAAAGCTCTCTATCCTCCTCACATTTTATCCTTCCCAAACAACCGACACCTGTTTTTCCTCAAATGTAGAGTCTTATCATATACTGGCAAGATTTTATAATGAAAGATTAATTCACAGAGCAACCTTTGATGTATGAACAAATAACTACCACTTTTCTTTTTCCCCAAGAGAGAACTGAAAAAAGGTGGATGGACAAAGTCCTCTGTGAAGCCATAGTTACCCAGGAGACACCAGTAAAACACACAAAGCATCTGGACATGACCTGATTAGCAGCATATTCATTATGAAAAAGACTTACTGCTTGCTTTTTTTCATAAGTAGCCAAGAGGAAAAGTCACCTTCCTGCACTTTATCTCCTTTATTTGAAAACTAAAATCCCAGGAAGTCGAAATTGTAGCATTTGTCACAAAAAAAATACTCATCTATAGCCTTTAAGATTTCTGTTTTGTGTGATCTTAGGTCAGCTTAAGGTTTGTAACACGATATTGGGTTTTACTGTACATGTACCCATTAGTACGTCAGTTGAGTGTTAAAGCTTGTATGCTTTGTGTAGTGAGATTTTTTTTCTCATAAGCACATTCCTAGTGTGAGACAGGATGTGTCTAATCCATAGCAAAGCTGATTGAGAGACAATGGGTTCCAGCCAGCTCAGCTCTGTTTCAAGGAAAAAGGACAATAACTGCATTTGACATTTATAAGAATCTAATTTCCTCGTGCTTTAAAAATGGAGCTCATTACCCTCTGGACTTGTGCCTTCCACCAGTTACTGTAACTGATGTCCAGGGATTTTTCCTTCTCTGTTGTTGTTGCACTCTAAATGGAGGCTGCTTCCTAAATTATTTACTGGGCTTCTGTGCACTAACCATGTTATGGGATTTACATTATTGACAGTAAGAAGACAGACAGTGGAAACAGGGAGATGACTTCACAAGCCACCATCTGACCCCTGACAAGAACAGGGCAGCTTTCCCGCCCCCCTAGGTGTCAGGGCTGGGCAACACGGCCATGGGCAAGATATCACCAAGGTTCCAAAATGCCCCAGTTCCACTTCAACATGTAGAAAAACTTCTTCAGTGTGAAGGTGATGGAGGCTGGTACAGGCTGCCCAGAGAGGTTGTGGAGTCTCCTGATCTGAAGGCTTTCAAGACCCACCTGGATCTGTTTCTGTATGGCCTGTCCTGGGTGATCCTGCTCTGACAAGGGGTATTGGACTTGATGATCTCCAGAGGTCCCTTCCAGCACCTACCATTCTATGATTCTATGACATGGAGAGATTCAAAGAGCAGGAGACTATGCAATGAGCCAGAGACCATCCAATAAGCCCAAGATTAAATGAAGTTTCTAAACTAGAACAACTCAGTTCTAAGTGCTAAGAGCATGTTTCTCTAGAGACCAACAAAGGATTCTCAGATCAAGATGCACCACCATGCTGTTCCCTGAAATTTTACACCCATCAGCAATTTCTCCATCATGGTAAATCACAATTACTAGGCTTCAATCTCCACTTCATTGTTTTGACCATCATTCATAGCCGTGTAAAGCAAATGTCAGACAATATATACAGAAGTGAAGACTATGATATCTCCAAGGTGACTATTTCTGGAGCCATTAGCTCTGAGTTCATAAAGTGCCACTGTAGATATATAATGAATTTTTCAGCAAGGCACTGAGCGAAAGGCTATAAATAGAGATGGATAAATCTGGGGCCAGGAAAGGGTAGACTTCAGTTTTTCAAAGCCAGATACCAGTGTTGGTCATGATCCAGGTTCTTTCCTGTTTGAATCTGCTCTGTTTGGAGAAGAGGAAAGTCTCTCTCCTCTTGACAATAAGCATTGCCCTTCTGGGCTTGCAGAAGCTTCAAAGGAAATAAAGCAGCACTGTAATAGTTTTGAGGGTTTTGAGAAAAAAAAACACAACCTAAACAGCCAAAAGGAAAATACAAAAACAACCACTACTGGTTGTTTTCTTGCTTGAAGTAGGTCAGATACACAGCCTGATGTATACTGATCCTGGAAATTTGTGGGATGTGGGTTGTGGCAGAGTTTCCAACTCCTCTGCTTCCAGAGTTGATACCAGAAAGGGTACTGGCTCTTGCAAAGTCAGAGGGGAAAGTGGTGGAAGAACAAGATGCTCCAGTACTGCTATTCAAGGCAGATCACACTGTAAGAGTGTGTTCAGTGTGATAAAAAAGGTCAGCTCTGTCCCACAAACAGCCACCAGCACAGCCTGGTAAGGACACCCTGTACCTGTCATCCCCGTCCCCACCCAGCTGACAGACCACAGTTTGCTTTGGCAATCGATCCCGCTTCGCTACCCACACAGGGCCTTTGTGTCCATCCCACTGCCTCTTTCAGGAGAAAAGGTGAAACCCAGCAGCAGCCTGTCTCTGAAGCGAATTGCCAGCTGCTCGGCAGGCAGCACACTCCTGGATGCTCCTGCTCCCAAGGCAGCCAGACAAACTCCATCTAGACTGTTCAGTCCAGCATGATAAAAATAGTGTTATGTCAGAACACTCAGAAACCCCTTTTGGGGAATTTCAGTTGATCCTAGCCTGTTGCTCTCTGCTGACATGGAGCTCCAGGGCCAGGTCCTTACCCAAATGGTGGGGCAGTTGCACCAGAGCACCGGTCAGTCTTGCAGTACCTCGGTGGCTGTGCCAAAGTACCCACCAGCATGCACACACCATGGCTCTCAGCTGTAGATGTGGTGCTCCTTCCACCCCACTCAGCCAGACGTGCCATCCACTGTGCACACAGCATGGCTCCTCTTTGATCATTTTTCATCCAACAGGTCCACAAGAGAGACAAGGAACACTGAGGTACTCCCAAGCCATGTCCTCGAGCAGAAAGTAAGTTGTTATTTGCTTCTGATACACAGGCCCCACACCAACACTTGCAGATTGCAGCTCTGAGACAGTCTGACCCTTACCCAAAGCTGCACCAAGCAGGCACAGCTTCTGTCAAAGTTTGGGTATTTTATGAACCACAGAGTTCAGAAAGGATCCCATGGACAATTATCCATTCGTTATTGCCCACACACTTCTAATTATAGATCCAAACCCACCTGCTGCCTTATTACTGATATAGTCACAAACTGTAGCAAGAGCTGATGCACCCGGTGCCGAACATCCATTGCCCCTAGAGAACAACCCAAGAGGAGGGAAAGGGAAACACAGAAAGAGCTGGACCAGGGGCAGCACAGAGAAGGACTAGCACATGGAGGAGCAGAAGCAAGCAAATAGCCTCTGGGCCTTCTTGTCCCAGAAAAGCTTCTCAGCCACACAGGAGGGGAGTTCCAGCCTGACAGGTCTTGAGAGGTCAAGTAGCAACCTCAGCTTCCAGGTACACACAGTTAAAACCTTAATTTATCTAGATGTCCTTGAGGCATGTTGTGCTTTAGTAGCTTAACAGCACTGAAGAACATGAGTACAACTCTATGCAGCTTCCAGGCAGTAAACCATGCGTGGGTTTCTCCTTCTCTTCCACCACTTAGCCTTTCAAATGCAGGGACACTATTTCCCACAAACAGGAGCCAGCAACCTGCTCACTTACTACAAAAAGGGCTGAAATTTCAACCCAAAGCAAGGAGAAATATTTTCCATCAGGTATAAAAAAAGTCACAGAAAAAAAAAATGCTTAAAAAGATGGAGATTTAAAGCTGCTAAAAGGCTTGCTAAGACCCATAAAGCATAAAATCAGGTTAGTGGAAAAGTTTAAGTGGCATGAATGCATTGTCACAGAAAAACAGTGAAGATTTTACTAGATAGAGACGACAACATGAAATTTAAGTCGTACGCAGGCATGCTGAGAAAGTAACGTTCTAAATACTTTCTGCTTACAATTACAAAATGATCAATTGTTAAGTGTTGGACAGAGAAATATATTCTATTCTGCCTGGACATGCACAGCAGGCCAAGAATGCACCTGGATAAGCCAAGCATTCATTATCTCCCAGACACTCAATATCCCATAATACCCCCTGCAGCTGCCAGCTCCTTGTCCACCCTTGACCACACGCCATGTGCCCCATTTCACAGCTGAAAAGTATTTAAAATTCATGAAGCCTGTTGAAAGCTCAACTGTCACATTCTGCTCATTCCACAGGGTATGGGAAAGCTCTGCAGACGGGACATTTCAACCAGGGCTATTATGGCTCTTGAATAACCAATATTCCATTAAATTGCTAATAAACCCACTTGAAGATAAGTTGATCACAATCGAACCATACAGTAGCATTCCTTTCCTTTAACACCAAGTTGTCAGGTTTCACTCCGTACTGTACTACTGTTTCTGTGCTGTTTGTTCGTGCCTTGACACAGAGCATTCAAGATACCCACTTTGTCCCCAGTCATCTAAATGCCCTATTCTAAAGAGGCTGAAAGATCTTTGGCAAGGATAATACCCTGCTTATTTTAAGGTAGAGAGCACTTTTCAAAGGAAAATCTATGCTAAATAAGTGAAAAATAATTATACCTCAACTGGGATACCTGGGGTCTTGTGACTTCTTGAAGGGGGTGCTCACAGTTTGAACATAGTGGTACACGGTACGAGCACCTCCTGGCTTCCCAAGTTTGATCTGGTCTGTATTTTCCTTTGAGGTCACACTTCAGCAGCTCATTTCCTCCTCCCTTCACCAAACCTAAGCTTTATCAACCAAAATAAATATAAAGACTTCTGAAAAAATACTCCAAGAGTGTTCGTTTTGCATTACAATGGATTTTGTTGGATACCTCAGTGAATTGTCAAGAGGCAAGCACACCTGCTGTTGCCTTCTGGTCGTGCTGCTCACACGTCACCGTGCCATCAGGACTCCAAATTTCATCATTTCTAACACTGAAAACCATGTCAGCCTTCTTCTCTTTAATATTAACTATCATGATACCACTAAAAAGCAGCTCCCACCCAGCTTCATCCCAGCAGGGAACCATCATTACCACCCAGCTCCGACACCACCTTGGAGGTATGTGGGAATTAACCTGCAGGTTTGAGTTGCTCAAATGGCCAAGGATCTTCATTGGGAAGATTTGGTTTGTCAGGTGTGGACACAAAGACAAGACGTCATAAGACAACTTGAAGAGCAATGACCATCATCACTGGCAGCAAAGAGAGGATTTTTCTTCACACAGAGTTTACTCAATACCAGGCCTTTTACAGAGGGGCATTCGGTTGCTCCCATGTTATTTTATAGCAAGGGCCCCATGGGCAGAGGTTACACTGACCCAGCATTTTTTCCCCTCTAATAATAGGATTCATTCATACCTTCAGAAAAGTTTACTTGTCTGTCTTATTTTAGCTATGCTAACACATCCTGCAAGAGTGCCCTGAAGTGTCTAGACATATATAACAATAATGGCAGAAATGTAAATTCTGACCATTTTCCATCTTCCAACTAATTCCAGTAAGGTTTCCACTGCCAGGTAAGAAAAATGTCACTCCAGTAAGATTATGGAAGTTTGCTAGTATATATTAAATGGGATTAAATCCTTGAAGGCACAGTTTCAAGTAGTCAAATACACACTTCAATGAAAATCAGCAAAATATGACTCATCTATTGAGCAAACTGGCCCTTGCAGAGCTAGATGGGAATTTCAACCTGAAAATAACCTTTAGCAGTCTAATACTGTACTAATAAGTTTTAATACATTCTTAAGCTTCAAAGAAAAATACACAGTAAGCATAAGCTTACATCTGTCTCTGGCTTGAGTTCCTTGAACTCAAACTGAGAAAGGCAAAGGAAGAACCAGCTTTGCAAGTCCTGCTTCTGCACCAACTTCCCATCTGAGGTTTATAGTTTAAAGGAAGAAAGAAGAATAAACCAGCGAGCACTGAAATGTGACGAGCTCATGCAAGGTATAGCAGCTGGTGAGTTACTCTATAACCACACACTTTTAAGAAGTAGAAACCTTTATATATGCATTGCTCTGCCTTTCCTTGCCTACCCCAAGGGTTCAGGCAGCTGCTTGTGGTCCTGGGCTGAGAACTGCCTCTATCTGTCCCCCTGCCAGTCACTTGCTGTGCACACCACCCACACCAAGAGGCACAATGCCACTTCTCAGGCTGCTTTGTCATGACACCCAGTGACAGAAGGATTACAGTGCAAGCTCTCTTCTCACCTTTGGCGTTATTAAACCATAAAACCCACAGGCATATGTCATTTAAAAACATCAACAACCATAAGCAGAATACCTTTGTTGCCATGTACACTGCATTAACGTGATACTAACAAAACACAGCTCCTGCTTTTAAGGATCTGCTCACACCCTTGATCTCCTCACTACACCCCTCATTTGGGTCACAACAATCCCAGGCAATGCTATAGGCCTTGGGAGAAGTGGCTGGAAAGATGCCTGGTGGACAAGGACCTGGGGGTGCTGGTTGGCGATCAGCTGAACATGAGCCAGCAGGGTGCCCAGGTGGCCATCAGCACCCTGGCCTGTATCAGAAACAGTGCAACCAGCAGAAGGAGAAAAGTAATGGTGCTCCTGTACTCAGCACTGGTGAGGCCACAGCTTGAGCACTGGGTTCAGTTTCGGGCACCACAGTATAGAAAAGACATTTAGGTGCTGGAGCAGGTCCAGAGAAGGGCAATGAAGCTGGTCAAGGGTCTGGAGAAAATGTCTTCTGAGGAGCAGCTGAGAGACCTGGGGTTGTTCACCCTGGAGGAGTCTGAGGATTGTTCTCTACAACTACCTGGAAGGATGTTGTAGTGAGGTGGGTGTTGGTTGGTCTCTTCTCCCAGGTAACTAGGAATAGGACTAGAGGAAATGGGCTTAAGGGGCACCAGGGGAGGTTTAAGTTGCATACTAGGAAACATTTTTTTTACTGAGAGAGTGGTGAGGCCTTGGAACAGGCTGCCCAGAGAGGAGATGGAATCACCATCCCTGGAGGTGTTTAAAAAAATATCTAGATGTGGCACTTCAAGACATCACAGAATGTTAGGTGTTGGAAAGGACCTAGAAGATCATCTAGTCCAACCCCCCACCTGGAGCAGGAGACATGTTTAAGTGGTGCTGACAAAATTTAGTAGACCGTTGGGACTTTATCATCTTGAAGGTAATTTCCAACCATAATAATTCTATGACTAACGTCTTGGGGCATCTGGGACACTGTTGATCAATAACAATACAAGACCAGAGTAAACAGGATGTTTACAGCAAAGAAGCATCCTATGTGACAACATTGAGTCCCATTGCCCAGGAGGGAACAATGACCCACCAGATTCAGACCCACACCTTCGGCCCCAAGAAGGGAGAGTGGGATCTTTCCCAAAGCTGTTCCAAGACCTGGTAGTCAGAACCACTGTGAAAGGCACCCATCCAGACACCCTCATCAAGCACCAGCTTCGGATGTAGGCAACACATCACCAAAACCTCTAAGAAATCCTTAACTTTTTGTTTATGACAGACATTTAAAGGCTTGGACAAAGGAAACAGTCACCTGCCCTTCATATAGTGATGTTTCACCAAGACAAAAAGGGCACACATACAATTTCTTATCTACAAACACCTGATCTGTGCAACAAATATTAACAAAGGAACTCCTTTAAGGACTCCTTGCATTTAATTACTTTGAAGTCTACATGAGTTTCAGTACTTTAACATTTACAAAGCTCCACCACACAATTTCTTCAACATACAAACACAGATCATTTAAAACATTTTGTACAGATGAGGTACAACAACAACATACAGCCTTTTAATACTCAGTGATAGATGAGTACTGAGAAAGTTTAAAACCAAAACCTAGATCATGATGTTACATTTTTTGTTTTAATAGAAATTGCTTAGGTGCTTATTCTAAGTTGTAGTCATTTCAATTCTCATAGAACACTGTTGCTTTGATCACCTGCAAACATATACAACTCCATATACATTTGCAAGGGGAGCATTTAGTTGCAGGTGGGAATTGGGAGGGTCAAGCCTGAACAAGCTGAGCTCTAGGCATGCAGCAGAGGAGGAAATCCTGGCCAAACAAAGCCAGAATCTCCTCCATCCAAGACGTCCCTTCACCTTTTATACAAGAAATGCAACATCATCATGCCTGTAAGGAAAGCACCTTAAGAGCACTAAGAGGTGCAACCCGATTTATTGTTTTGCCCCCTTCCCTGCCAAACAAGCTGCTACACACTGTTACATATCCTGCAATCCTATTCTTCCAGAAGAGCTAAACAGTGCCCAGCTAAGCAGCTCAGGCAACTTGGAGGGAGCAGTACAGTAGCAGTGGTGTAACATTTTCAAGAGAGGTAAGTTTCGGTGACACATTTGCAATTCAGTTACTCTGCACTTTGCTATTCTTATAAACATCTTTCACTTCTACACACATAAAAGAGGAGTGTGTTTAAACAAAGGGAAACAAAGCTTGTAATGACAAGGGACAGAGGGGAAAGTGAAGAAAAGCAAAATAACAGCTAAGGAAAAAGTAACTGTTCAAGGACTCAGCCTAATTAAGCTCTAGTAGAAAGCTATTTTAGACATCAGGCTCCTGAGTCATGCTCCTTGAGCAAGGTGAGCTATGGTAAACTGAGCTGTCTGTCTCTCCTTCACTTGATTCCATTCATTAGGCACAGTGTTGGAGATGCAGCTTTTTTAGTAGCTTACTAGCTTGTTTAGTAAACAGTTACTTTGGGAAGGGAACTATCTCTGGAGGCTCGTAAATGTACCTTAGAAATGAGGGTTTTGCTTAAGGTACTACTTAATAAGAGCTACTCTGGAAGGGGAGTAAATCCAGTAAGAACTCTTCCCAGATACACTGCACTGGGCTAATTGAATTTGATGACCTACATTTCCTAATTACACCTCCTGTCTCTGAGGGAGCACATGCCTTGTGCTTCACTGCATGCAAGCCCTTTGCAGAGCAGCAGTGAAGTTCCCAGGGAGTTACACTCTGGAGCACCCAAGCTCTGCCCTCCTGTCCGCTCTGTGTGCAGGAGGCACTGCTTTGGGGGGGCAGGTCCCATGTTTGGACCAATACCTGCCTCGGAGGAGCTCAAAACAATTTGTTTGCACAGAACAAACAGCAGTGACATGACTGATGCACGTAAGGCGACAGCAGCTCATTTCCAGACTCATGTGGGAATAGGGAGCACGTCTGCTGGAATAACAGCCAGGAGTCAATGATACAGCAGACTCTACTATTACTTTACAGGCAGCCTAATGTTTTTTCCTTTCTCCACATAGAACTCCGTAACTTCACTGCTATACAGAAATAAAGGCAAATATTAAAATTTATAAAATTGTAGCTAAATGGAAACTATTACCTCAGCAGATACTATCAGCACCACCAGAGAGGTGTGGAAGTAACCTGACAGCTTGTAACTGCAGTGCTGCCAGACAAAAGCTACGTCAGAGCCTGTGTATTCCTGCAGGACCTACTGCAAACAAAAGGTGAGCTTGGGGCCAGAGCAGCAACCAGACATGAAAAAGTTAAATGAAAACCACTTAATGCACTTGAGCTGCTGAGGAGCTGAACTGTGTATTTCCTTGGCAGCCAGTTTTGGTTTCAGCTCCTGAAGGCTCCTGTACCACTGGGGAGGACATCACTGCTGCATAGAAAAGCTGCATCTCCTGAAGGAATCAGGGAAACCCCAGACCTACCAAGAGGGTTCAGAAGTAGACATGCCACATCATCCAGCCCAGGAGAAGGGAAACAACACCTGCACCCTGGAGCAAGCATGGGAGAAACTGCCCTGAGTACTCAGTCAATGGACAATTACCTTTGATTGCAGCATCAAACCCTTAGCATATCTGCAAGTATCAATACAGATGCCCTAAAACTAACCAGTTACGTACTCCCATGTAGGGAAGACAACTCAAGAATTCCTCATTCACTCCTGGTTAGTGCAACCTCCACACTGCATGGGCTTTCAGAGCATATCAAACATAGGCCAAACATAGTTATATATTCCCAGGTTTCCCCTACTATATTCTTTGCAGACATTAGTGTTTTTAGAAACCGTCTCGTTTGCTGCCAGATGCTTTTGATATCCCACACGTGGTAAGTGCTCAAGAGGTACAGTAGAAAGCCTGTTTTCCTACCTGTTCTGGCTGGTGAAAGTTCTAACTATAGTTACACAATGATGAAGAGAAGCTGCAGAAATGGTCTGCAAGGTCAGAGCAGAAGGAATATATTTTGCTTGCACTGTTCCATATTCATCTTCCACTTTAGCAGAGTAACAGATGGAAAACAGGATGAAGGTAGGAATCAAATGTCCAATGCACTAGAATATACCAAGTCTTTTCAGTGCTCCCTTGGCCGCAGAAGAAATACAGCTTCTCCTCCAGAGACCACTTACAATGACCAGAAATGATGCTTCTGTATTGCTACCAGATATTAATTTGTAAAGGCATGATGTGTTATATGTATATAAATCTATCTGTAAACACTCCATGCTCTTTCACTTGCAGATAAAGTGGTGAAGCTAAAAGGCACCAAACAAGTGACAGAGTTCACAGATAAATTTTATGTCCCTAATAAGTAAAAGCAACTATGTAATGAACACACAATTTCCAAAAGGTTTATTTTCAAAGCTTGAATACTTGAGCCAAATCATTAAAGAGACAATTTGCATGCTAAAAATAAGTGATGCCCACAAGCAGTTTTAAGAAAATGTCATGAAACGTCCAGAAAGCCCATTCTCACATATAAGTATGATGTCCTAGATTAATGATCAAAGATAATAGCTAAATTAATTGGTTGAGGGGAGAAATTATAATTAGATACAAAAGGCAAAACAATTATAAATGAGCTTTAATGCAATGTATCAGAAATTAAGAAAACTTACAGAAGCAAAAGACTAGTAAAAGCCTCTGGCTAGCAGAATCAAGACTCACAAGGGTCTTTCCTTGTTTTGTTTGCGAGGTTTTTGTTTCGATTGGAGTGTTTTGTTTTGTGGTTTTGTTTGGTTTTGTGTGTAACGTTTTTTGTTGCTTGTTTTGTTTGTCCATTTTTGCTTCCTCACCTTAGGAACAGGAACAGCAGCAGTTATCACTGGCAAAGGGTGAAACTTCAATATTCACACCAAAAAGGTAGAAGTACTCAATAAGTATTTCTGCCCTGCATGGGGGAAAAGCCAGTTAAATATTCAGATTGTATTACAGAGAGTAACTTCCATCCCAGCCATAACACAAGAGGACATTAAACAGCAATTATTAAAAAGCACTTTTAAGATAGGAGATTGCGATGATTTCCACCTAAGGATGAGTGCTGCAGTGTTCATGATCTTTCACAGTCTAACAGGGATGCCAGAAAAATGTGCAAAATGACTGACAGGTGAGTAGTAAGGAACTGAGGGATAAAATAATATCAATCAGCATGTCTTTACAGAAAGTCAATCTTGTCTCATTTGATACAGCTCTGGATAAAAGGGTAACGCCAGTCAATAGCTGGGAGAGCACTGGTGAACCAGCTTAAGATGTATATGAGTGGCTACAGTTGCTGGTATGCAAACAGTGTTTGCATGTCTCAAGACCTGAGGAGAATGGAAATTGCTGCCAAACAGGTGTCTGTCAAACAGAACTAAGATCACACAAGTTTAACACAAGCAGCCTAGGAGCACAAAACCATCACTGGTCAGTGACCAAAGAAGTGTTAAACTCTGAGTGAACCAGGTCACAGGCAGGAAGGACAGCACAAGTGGTATAAGTGACCAACCCACCTTGCCATATGGCCACCACAAACGCTGCATGGCTGGCACAGGAACCTCAGGCCACTGGCAGGGGATGGACCATCTGTTTAGTTGAGCAGAGCCACCACAGAGAATCACTATCTGCACGGGGACTCTGTGACCAAGGAGAGACCTTCAGATGGAGAAGCAGGGGAACAGTCTGTAGGGGCAGAGAGCTCCACTGACAGCACACGCTGCTGCCATAGCTACTTCCCACTACCACAATCCACAGCATGGAGAACATCCAACAGCCAATGAAGTGCTTGGAGAGGAGCCACCAGGAGGAAGGCATCATTTCCAAAACCTCAATCAAAGCAGCATTCAGAAAGCTCAATCTGTTCCACTGATCAAAGAGAGGATTAAAAAGGCCTTCAATCATGTCTGCAAAGACCTACAAAAGGAATAGAAATTCAGTAACAAGCTCTGACAAAATATAGCGCCTCGAAGCTGAATCCAAACCAGAAGCCACAGTTGATGTAGGGTTAGTGTTTTTATTAGGAAGACAATATCATTTAGAGAACTTCACAGGGATTGCACTCAACTCTTTCCCTTTGCTGCAGCACACCCATGGCTCTGCAGCAAGCAGCCCACCCCCAATGTGATTCACATGGGTCCAGGAGAAGACAACGGGCAAAAGGCTGAATCCAGACGCCTACTGCTCATCCGGACACCAAAAAACACTGACAGACAAATCACAGCTTCACAGCTTCTTGTTCAGTGAAGGGTGAAGATGACACAGCCTGGTGAGAAACTAAGGCACTTTTCAGACAGTGGCTAATGCCAGCACAAGTGATGTAATTTTAGGAACAGATGAGTCTGAAAATCTTGACTAAATAACTTTTTTCTTCTACTTTTTTTTCCCTAATTGCTGCCACACATCCCCACACAGGCAGGAATATGCTCACAGAAACAAATGACGTACTCAGTTTACTACCAACAAATGGTTCTATTTTCTCTTTACAGGTATTAAAAGGCCTCCCTGGAAAAACCTTGTGTCTATTTAGGACAGACAAGGTGGTTAATGCTATCTTACAGTACCACTTACTTGCCACTTCTGGTGCTCTACTTAGCAAACAGGAACATGAAATGGTACAATTTTGAAAGAAAGCACCCAGCCTCTGCCAGAGGTACTGCAGCAGGTCTGAGCTATAGGGACACTGGGGAGGAGCAGTGAGAATGGTGGAGTTCACTTGGGAGGGGGCGGGGGGCAAGGCAGCTTGGGAAACACTGACGTATTGTCTTTCCATTACTAAAAATTACACTTTGTGAAATAGCATTAGATCATTTTAAGAGGTTTATATAAGGACACTGAAAAACAAGTTCTTTTGCTAACTTTTTTTTTTATGTCTCCCTCCCCTTTCTATTTCCACTATGCATCAGGTTGTGAAAATCCAACATGCAATAAGTCTAGTGTCCCCAGACAGAGGAGACCGACCTCAACCCAAGTAAAATCTTCCAGCTGTTCCCAGCTCCTTCTCTTCTCTCCATCAGACAGGCTCATAGCAGTACCTTAATGACTTGTTTAGGAAGGATGTGACATGTTCCAATTTAATACATTTAGTCCTTCTTAGAGCAAATGTAGAATTAAGCCTCAGTATGCACTTGACAGATCTCTTAGCAACTGGAGTGCAATCAGCCAACAATGGATGATTCACAGTTTTAGCAAGAGTGTGCAGAACTGCCTGCCAAAAGTCTGAATAAACTCACATTGCTAGACACTATGGTAAAATGTACCCTGATCTCTTTTAAACTATTATATCATAGAGGAAAGTTAAACTGCATGCATTCCAGCAGCTCGCTCGAGTCTGGAAATACAATTGAACTGCAACATCTCGATTTTATGTTAACTGAGACTTTTCAGTGGTTATTTTCACTTAATTAGGATAATGGTACCTTTCAAGGGAAACTGCTAAAAATCCATCAGTTTGTATAAAGAAGAGACAACTTCTTCCTTTTTTTGTTGCTCTGAAATGGGAAAAGAGAGTGCTGAGGATGCTAATGGGGGATAGTCTACCTAAAAGTCATATCAATTAAATGATGGGCTTAATCTCACACCTACTGCTGTGGGGCCCACTGGTATTTAAAATATTTAGAGACATCTGTGCAATCCACAAGTCAGAGTGGAACAGCAGGAAGCAGCATGAGTGTGTAAATATCCATCCCAATACATTGCTATACTCTTTATTGCCCTTCAAAGCCCAGCCGAGGACCAAGCTGCCACAAGAGAGCCAAGGTTGTTTGTATTTCTACAGCCAGATTTCTGCCTTCATTGACCAGTTTCACTCCAAGCTTCAGATTTTGCTTTAGAAGAGATTCCTCTAGTCTCTCCATGTGGCTATCTTCCTACACAAAAACAGACTTGAGTCAATCATTTATGAAGTACTATTGAAAAAATAACCACCACCAGAAAAGCATTACTGAGATAGTCCCACACAGCAAGGGCACCAAGTGTCAGAGGATAAGTCACAGACCCTTCCTATTCATCTACAACCATGAATCACATCCAGAGTTTTTCCTGTGGTAGGCTGGACACCAGAGTGAAACCCATCATGAGGCTTAGTCCCAGAGACAGCCCTGCCCCAGAACCCCAGCCTCATCTTAATGTTGTTATAATAAAAAGTGCCTTTGAATCTCTGGCACAAACTTCAGCTCCAGGAGTCTGAAAAGCTTTTCACTTTGTGTTACAGCAATTTACCCATTGCATCTGTTCATATCTCACATATTGGAATACACTACTTTAACTGCCTTATGTTGATCCTCATGTACAAACACAGACATCTTGGCCACTTTTCCTTCTCTTTAGCAGGTCTCATTGTCCAGCTCTCCCTCAGGGTGGTGGATGACTCAATAGCACTTGGTGGGAGACCCACCCTTAGCACCTGGTGCCATCCAGGCACCGTGCAAGTGCTCCAACCCCACATTGCTCCCAGGAAAGACTGTCATCATCAAGATGATGAAAAGCTGCAGCATGTGAAATCTGCTTACCCTGTCAGCAACACATCCTGGCAGCCCTGGGCTGCCTCAGCCACCAGCAGCATTGGGAGCTCTCCCATTGCAGGCAGGAGCCCCCTCCAGCAGCCCCCAGCAGACCCTTTCCAGGTAAAGCAGATATGTTTGGCTAAATAAGCAGCTTGCTTTGGCACAGAAGAGTGGTGCACCCGAGTCAGCTGGCAGACCTCGCCTCTGAAAAGAGGGTTGTGGTTGGGGGAAAAGGAATTTGAAACACATGGGTTAGTTCCACACTGTCTTTAATACCAGGACAGTCAAAGCTTTCCACTCATATGGGCTGACAATCCTTCAATGCAGGGGAGGTACAGCAAGTGTTGGGAAGATGCATTAAGTGCAAAATACCATAGCTGAGAATTTCTGTAAATGCACAAAGACAAATTAGGCAGGTAAAGAGAGAAGGTTCAAAGAAGGTGCTTACACGTGTATTGCATTTCTAATTAGAAACTTCCTATTGACAACACTCTCAGTAGACAAACCAGAGCCTAGGAGACATTTCCATCTATTTCTATAAAGACTAGATCAAAGGGCTGAAAAGAATGTAAGCAGTGGGGCCACAGGGACATAATACTCAGGCACCTTGGTCAGTGGGGGAGCCAGTGTTTGACTTCAGTCAAGCAGCAATGTGTGATGTGTGCCATGTACCACCAGCATCATCACATAACACCAGAGAAAAAAAAAGCAGATATACCAAGAAACAAAATCCACCAGGGACTGATTTTGCCCCTGCTCCAAGCAGGCTATCCTTTGCCTAGAATGGAGGCAGATAAGATGTCACTTTTTCCATCCCAGACTTGCTCTACTGCAGCTCTTCTGGGAGCTCTGCTACCACCTTGGCTGCAGAGCACGTGTGGTGTTATTTCTGCTTTAGGGAAGAACTCGATGTTACTCAATGGCTGACATGAATCCCCACGTTGTACAAAACAGAGAAGAATTCCCTCACTCCCTGTTTTACCCTATAAGGTCATTTGATGATGGTGCTGGTAAACTTCTGTTGCCTTCACACAGATTTTCTGCAGCTGCTGCAGCATGGTAAAGCCAAGCCCAAGTTTGGATTCTTGAGTGTTGTGATAATCAGCTGGAGTTTGGAATATCCTTAAAAAAAAAAAAATCTAATGTTCTGGCAACTTAACAAGACTTCTGAAAAAATAACATCTGGAACAAAAATACTCTGAGGAAGTCCAAGACCAATACAGCAAAGAATATTTTCCCCCCTTAACTGTTACTGTACAGCACTTTCTTGTCCCCAGCTCTATGAAACTGGAATGCTTGTATCAAGACGCTGAAACATTTTATTGAAAGTCATGCAGGAAGGTAGAAAAATAGGGGCTATTCATACATTTAAACTTAAAAAAAAAAAAAATCTGGCTTTTGTTTATTTTTATTCCTGTCCCATGGATTTCCTCAGTCTTTTAATGCATCTTAATCTTCATCAATATTTAACTCTGTAGCAGAAATACTGCATACTTTGTTTTCCCATTTAACTTGGGAGTAGATGGCGGGGGGGACAACAAAAAAACACATCTATGGGAAGAAGAAAAACAGTTCTAAAGAAAATAACTTCTTTCTACAATATGTGCTGGAATGAAGTCAGGAAGAAGGATGAAAGAGAAAGGTGGGCAGCAAGAACACCATGCTGTTTCAGAGTTAGCAAAGGTCACCATTTAGGACCTTCCGATCTCTGGGTATCAGATCAAGACCAAAAATATTTCTCAAGGACAGAGTTCACCCTCAGCAAACATTACCATGTAAGAGCAGTTCCCTGCATTAATAAAACACACTGAGGTATCATTCACAATGAACAAGCAGCCAAATCTGCAGTAACATGCATACATCTACACATATATGTGCAATAACCTTTCAACTGAAGATGGTAATGCTTGGTGAATTTCTGTAAGGTAAGGAGATCTCAATTTTCAATATTTTCTGGAATAGCAATTTCCCATTGCACAAAACAGACAGGTCTGTAAGGAACTGCCCAGAACAGAGAACTGATGTAACCCTGTGTTAGCAGAGATGCTTATGGTCACATGGCTTACACTAGACCTTCCAACAGAAAACCACTATTTTTGTGTTTCCTTTGTCTGAAATTTTTAAGTTAAATCATGCCCTGCAAAGTCTCAGATACCTGATATTCCACCTGTCAATTCTTCCAGGAAGCAGCACCCAGAGCAGTGCTTGTGCCTGTGACACCAGCAGTCTCAATGCATATGGTTAAAAATAAAGATCTCAGTTGAAACGTATGGAGGATTAAGCTTTCCAACACAGTATTTTCAGTGTTGGCTACAAAATGCTACATGGTTTTTACTTAAGACTTGCTGTGTTTGGACAAACTCATGCTCTATCCTCTATCTAATTTGCTACAGCAAATTAGACCCCATGTAACTACTGCATCATTAAAACCAGCATGGAGCTCCCTGCACAGTCACCAACCAGTGTCCAAAAGATCCTAATGCCCCTGAAAAACCTGTGTGCATCTTCTGTTCAGCCAGAAAAAAACAGGTACAGAGCTGCTCTAGGCCTTGGATCCAACAGGAAGAAAACCCCAAGCCCCAAGATATTTTTATTTCCCTGTATTGCATGAAGGATTTGTACACTTTAGTCCTGGTGCATCAAGTCCCCCTGCAAAGAGGACTTGAACCTAGCAGAGGGCAGAAGCTCAGCACATGTATCATCCCTCCACATGATTACTTCTAAGGAACTTCACTAACATAACAGGACAGCAGAAACATCTGTGAACGTGTTTGGCTGGAGCCTGGCTCAGCAGAGGGGCACGATGCCTCACAAAGTCTTCTTGTGCAGGAAGCCACACAGACTACAGTTCCTTGGAATCCCTCTGGATTAGTGGCAAAACCAGGCAAATCAAACTAATAAATTTTGTGTGCAGGTGCACCTCCCCAAAATGTCAAAATACTGAGAAGAGGAGCCCTGACAGTGCCACCCATGGAAGGCTCAGACCACATAACCAAGATATAATTGTGTCTCCATTCCCACTTGCAGCTGCAATCTAGAGTCACATCAAACAGCTGGCATAAACTAACAGATTCCAAGTGCTCTCACAGAAATTGACTCCTCCTTATACCTCTGCAGCTCAGGAGGTTTATTATCTGTTGTGGATGGTCAGAAAATGGTGTCATTCAGCTCAAGCAAGGGATGCTATGGCTGCTCCTGGGAGCCTCCTTGCTTTGCCACCACCTGATATGATATACATATAGCCACTATATGCCACCACCTGATATGATATATATAGCCACTATAGATATATATGATAGGCACTAGCTATCATATTTGAGAGGTCCTAGCAGTCTGGTGAGGTTCCCACAGATTGGAAAAGGGGGAACATAACCCCCATCTTTAAAAAAGGAACCAAAGATAACCCGGGAAACTACAGACCAGTCAGCCTTACCTCTGTGCCAGGTAAGATCATAGAACGGATTCTCCTGACGGCTGTACTGCAGCACATAAGAAATAATCAAGAAGACTTTGGGGGGACCAAATGGCTGCCTTCCAATACCTGAAGGGAACCTACAGGAAGGCTGGGGAGGGACCTTTTACAAGAGCTTTGATAGGACAAGGGGAAATGGGTTTAAGTTGAAGGAGAATAGATTTAGATTAGATCTTAGGATGAAATTCTTCAGTACAAGGGTGGCAAGACTTTGGAATAAATTGTCCAGAGATGTTGTGGCTGCTCCCTCTCTGGAGGTGTTCAAGGTCAGGCTGGACAGAGCCTTGAGTAGCCTGGTCTAGTTGAGAGGCTCCCTGCCCATGACAGGGAGGTTGGATTAGATGATCTCTAAGGTCCTTTCCAATCTAGGCCATTCTATGATGTCCCAGCATACAGCATGGCAATGCACAGCTCCATGGTGGCACAGCTCTAGAAGCCTGACCACCAACTGGTAGCTCCAGCAGGTAATGAAAAAGCCTTCAAACACTATGGAACTGAGCAAGCAAGAGCTATAAAATTAGTGTAAGAGAAGAGCTTGCACCTGCTGTTTTGGCACTGAATACAGAGGATCTGGCTCAATTCAGCACAAAACAAACCTAGATGGACAAGGAAGAACTGGGGCCAGAAGAAATTTAGTGTTGGCTTTCAGTAGGCTCCTCACAGAACAGCGGGTCTGATCAGCAATGCCAGGCTTTCTGATGTTTTATTTGTTCATTTAAGACTTTTCCTCTCAATCAGAGCCAACAAGATCAACAGGAACTCCAGAAAGAGTACAAACAAGCCTTTTAAATGTAGCCTGGGATTTTTCCCAGGCTCATGAGATTTATACTGAAATATCCCTCTCCACCTAAGTTATTTCGCTTTTAAAATATAAATTTCAAATAAAGACCCAACAATTTTCTCTTATTTCAAGTGAAAAAAACAACCTCCATATCTGTAACTCTAAACCTCCCAAAACCCAACACACAACTCTTCATCCTTGCCTTGAAGCAGAAGAGGGATTTACAACTTACTGACCTGCATGGATGCTCCAGTGGCACCACTTGGGGGAATCCTAGAAGCATTTCTCCAGCACACAGCAGCAGACTGCTATCAAGGACTCTTGCTTAGAAATTTTTCAGTGGGTCTTTAAAAATGTTTGTTGCTGAAGAGCTACTTGAGAAACCACTCCTCTCCCCAGACACACAGCTGTAATACAGTGTCAAAAAACTAAGCCAAACAGCCAGGTGTCACCAGTGCTCCTGTCCCAAATCTGGTGCATTGTTTGATGGATTTTCATTCTCCAGTTTATGGGTTGCTGTTCCTCATTCCCTAATGAGATCCCTATAACTGCACACTATATGTGCCAAAGGTTGCAAGAGTCCATCCTCTATCTTGTGCAGTCCACTCTAAATCTTCTTATTGGACATCAGAGGACAGTGAGAGGTCTACCCTCTTACCCACAGACAGGATAAGCACATCTCACAGTTGCACACATACCCTGGTCTCTAGGGCTGGAAAGCCCCTGGACACCCATAAGACCTATTCTAATACTTCACTATCCTTCCTATTTTCCCCTGGTATCAAACCTATATGTTGCTATTGCAGTTTAATCTCACACCTTCTTACCCTATCTGCCAGAGCTAATCCCTCCCTTTTGGCAGCTGGTTACCCAGGGGATGCTTCTGCATTTTCACTGTTACACTACACAGAATATAATGAATCTTTAATTAAATGGTCTTGATGAGGAAAGTCATTTAAATTAGGTTTCATCAGCAAGACAAAACCCCAGCTGTCTTTCCTAAAGGATATAATGAACCACAGTTTAAATACCTGGAATCCAATTTTAGCCCAGCAGAACAGTTCACAAAAACAGCATTTGTTAGTTAAGCAGGTAATGGTTGAAAGAGAAAAATCTCCAAGATCTTAAACAATTAGGTACGTTCCAAGCCATGCAGCTTTTATGGCAATTCCTTCATAAACTGGGAATTTCTAATAATCTAACAGTCTTAATGCAGCCAGTAGCAAGAGTGCAACTGGTTTTGCAGGGGTTGACATCTGTATATCCAATGTATTACAAAAAAATGGTGGAAAAGGCACCTTTGGGAAGCTCCACAGAAATGGGAGTAAATAAAGCCTGCACCATCAGCACATCCTCAGCAAGCTTCTCATCCGTTTAGGAAGAGAGCAACACTGGGAGCTTCTCTTGTTTAATCTGCACGAGAGGATTTGTGCACTCAGTGCTGAATGACTCTTCACATTTACTTCAGTGGGAATAAGCTACCCTGGATTTCAGAAGGGAAAAAAAAAAGCACTAACAGAAAGTTAATGAGGTACAAGCCAGGTTATGAATGGACCAAAGAAAAAAATTTCCTAAAGCTATTTCCTGCCCTGCTGTGATCGAATACATGCCTTTTAAGGCCTCAGCTTATCCCCCCCACCCCCGCCTTTTCTTTAGGCAATGCCTTATTGTACCCTTAGACTTTCTCCACTTTTCTAATCAGTTTCCATTATGTCCTTTTCCTTTAAAGTTTCCCACTGTTACAGCTCCACCAGGAGCAATAATGCTGAAAACAGCAGCATAGCCTGGCTACGGTCTTTTAAATAGTCTTGAAACAGAGCCAGGGTGGAATAAGTCTACTGGACAGGGGGGTTAAAGCACCAGGGCTCTTGCTGCTGTGTCTGCACCCCTGCTCCTGCCAAGGCAGCTCTGCACACGACAACATGGAAAGTTTTAGAGCAGAGTCTAGCCTACAGTGGAAAAAAACAAAGTTCCTCACCTACAAGTCTTTAAAAGTATGTTATAAAACAAGGGGCTGGACTTGGTCCCCTTCAAACCACAGTGTGACTGCTTAAAGGTAGAGCACTGAAGCAGACAAGCTCCAGCAGAGGAGTACTCTATCTATACAGTGAGTTTTCCCCATTTTCTCCTCCAGTGGAAGAAGGAGGGTGATGTAAGTTTGCTTAGTGTATTCACTTCTTGCTTTTCAGTTCAAAACTGAAAACCGCTCCCACCACCATGTACACATTCTGCCATCGCTTCTAACGAACCATTTTACTCACCTTCAAACACTTCTCACAACCACATTGCCACCTCACGAGCTCATAGTCACTCTGAGCAAGGCTCAGAGCTGGCTGGCAATCTCTTGAGACAGGCTCTCACAAGAATTTCCTGCTTCTAGTTCGGCCAGACATACTGCAACAGACGCTCTCACAGTAGTTTGGCACCTCCACTCCTTGTTCAGGCCAAGACCCAGGAACGCAAGTGAAAAAAAACCCCAAAATACCATAACAAAAAAACCTTAATTTTTAGGATTTCAAAATAATTCATCTCTTCCCTCTGCTGCCAGGGTTGTCAAATTGACTTCCACTCCACAAAACTTCTTCCACCAAGATTAACTGAATTTCCAACTACACTGCTGAAGGTATCACAAAAAAAATTAAAAAAATAGCTTCCTAGAAAAGCAACTTAGTAAGACACCACCACAGCAGGGTGTCTGAGTAGATTACTCTGGAGAAACAAGTGTTACAGAAAGAAGAAAAGAATGACCCTCCAAATACACCGAATTAGGCTTCCCACAAGTCCCAGGGTACTTCCAGCAAATATTTCTATCAAGATGACCTAGCTGGTAAAAAAGCCACGGAAGAGCCTCAGGCAAGATCTACAAATGTTTCATGGATGTTCCTAAAAGTACAACTCACAATGGACTGAGGAAGCCAGAATTTCCACATTTTCTGGTCTATTAAATTACCATGTAAACCTGCACTACAGCTGGACAAGGCCATTTTGCAGAATCACTAATGTCTTCAGCTACTTGTAGGCTGCTACAGCTCACATTTGTAATTCAGGGAGCATCTTTCTAGTCATCACTCCTGGGTCAATAGAATTCCCACTGACAGATCAGTTTGGGAAAAAGCCTCTCTGGAAATTCTGACTTTGGGCTGCATACAGATGCACTCAGACATCACACTGCCTCCTCATGCCAGGTCTCACCTTGCAGGAGAGCCTGACTGCATGTCCATACTGCTAGCATGAAGTAAGGACCACACGGGATACTGGGGACATTCCTTTCAAGAGGGGTGATCCTCAGATGTTCTTCTTGTTTATTGGAACCATTAAGGCTGGAAGCAACTTCCAAGATCATCAAGTCCAGCCATCTACTAAATATTATCAGGATCACTAAACCATATCCTAAAGTGCCACATCTAGACATTTTTAAACACATCCAGGGATGGTGATTCCACCTTCCCCCTGAGCAGCCTGTTCAAGTCCTCACCACTCAGTAGAAAAAAAAAAAAGTTTCCTAATATACAACCTAAACCTCCCCTGGTGCCCCTTAAATAACCCCAGTCCCTCGGCTGCTCCTTGTAAGACATTTTGTCCAGACTATTTACCAGCTTCCTTGCCCAGTTTTTCCCCTGGAAGCACAGCTTCCCACAGCCTGGGCTGATAGAAACAGCAGTCATTTCAAAGACACCTTTCCTACCTCCTGCATGCAACAGAATGCTCCTCTGCTCATGGTTTGCTTTCTTACAACAAGAAGGCTGGGGAAGAGGAGGCAAGAACAGCTTTTGTGAAAATCAAAGACACTACCCCTAGCATACAAGCACTCCAGTTTTAAAGGCAAGCTTAGAAACAGAAGCCCAAGCTTCTCAGTACAAGTGACAATAGCTGGGTTGGGCTCCTAAATCACACAGGCTCAGAAGGCAAGAACCTGCCTTTGAGAGATGCCTAGGCTTCCTATTTAGGGCTTTGGACAGGGGTCAGTGGACATATACCATGGCATGAGCAGTTATTCAAGCACAATAGAATATTTTAAAAGATTCTGCTGCTGATCTCAGCTGAAGGTCTTATCACCTATGCTCATGTCTGTGCAGGGCTGACAGGCTACATGTGACAAGGAAAGCTGGCATCCACAGCAGCTGCCTCCTCAGCTCCTCTGGAATACCTTCCCTAAAAGCTACTTTCTACTAGGTTTAAAGGGGCACATCTACAGAAAATCTCATTACTAGAGTAGTCAACATGTACAGGAGGCATGTCAGATGCTTTATGCATTAACAGACACAGCTTTCTCAGCCGTGAAGAGCCTGCAAAAAACAAAGCACAAATATTAAATGTTTTTTAAAGATCCCTGCTCCACATGTATTTAGCTTGTTCTTAAAAGTCATTGCAGGATCTATTTAATGCTGTTACACGCTGTATTTAACATTACTATGCGTGCAAGTTCTATTGTGCTATTAACACATTTTTGCAGGCACCACACTACAGTCTGAAATCTCCTAGTCAATATTTAAGGCTAAAAACCACTTTAAAGCTAAAGCCTTATCTTGACAAATGTTAAATTACATCAGACTTTCCACTACTGAAAAACATGATCATGAGATGAGCTCAGAGAGATGGTAAGTAAGCAGACACAGGGCAGGAAAGATTTTAAGTGCTTTAAACTAAGATGACTGATTACAGGCTCTGGCACCTTAGAGGACTAAGCCCCAGCTACTTACATACTTGTGTCACAGACACAAGCCTTAAAGTTAGAAGAAAGTCCTTCTCCTTGAATCCCACTTCTCCAGTGGACACCTCTAGGTTATTTTCCATACTGGATGCCTCCTGCTAGTACCAAGGCTGCAGTCCATTCCAGGCGTTTAAATATTTAACATGACTGTCAATATGCATTTTGTAAGGCTAAAAGTTCAAATGGGTTTCCAGGACTTTTCATTCTGCTCCCTAGAAGTCCAGTTTGTTACCAACACAGCACTTGGTGGCAGATGTAGGTGATACAGTGAATCTGCTTTCAGGAATGCAAAGCAGGACACTATTTTTAGACAAGGTCTCAGGATTCATATACATCTGAATAAGACCTTACACACTGTTTTATTTGCAGCCCTTTGTTTACATTCCATCCTGAAGAAACACAAATCAATTTCTTGAAAAGTTTTGGGAATGCTACTGTGTACTGGAGGGCTGGCAGACCTTTAGAAGCTCAGGTTCAACGTCTGGTTGTGTGCAGCAATCTTGTAAAGAGGGTAAGGAAACTAAGCAAAGTAGAAACTAGGTTAAAAATCAGAGAGCCTGGTGCAGAATTACAAGCAGTGCCTTTAGTCCTTAAGATGCAAGCGCAGGCAGGGCACATTTCAACAGCACAAAAGCTTTTGGCAGTTTCTGGTGGCTGCTGACATCTGTGCCAAGGTTCCCCTAAGGATGAAGAAATGAGAAAGAAATATCCATACTCAGGAAATATCAGAGCCAGGACATGAAAGAACAAGCCCTAGAAAGGATATGAGACACAGGATTTCCCAATGGTACCACAAACCTATCTGTCAGAGTTTGTATAGTGACCACCCTTTCTATCAGTTTGACCTTCCCTGGCATTTACTTTTGCTGCTCTCCAGTTGCCCTGCACAGCCAGGACACAGTGCCACAGCAATCCAGGCTGCAAGTGAGCTGTAGTTCCAGCTACTGGGTCAGACAAGTTCATTGGGAACATTACTACAGCCAAGAGACAGGCACAAAAGCAGAGATGCAGCACATCCTTCTTCCCTGCCCAGCAGGCTGTTAACACCTACAGCTCCCAGGCTCCCATAGAGCCAGTTTGATCAGTGCATATGCAATGTCACAGGTTCACACCAGGCTTCCCATGCAAAGGGCTGATGGCTAGGAAGATTTTTTGGAAACATGTCTCACCACCCATCCTAACCACACCAGGTCTGTTCCTGCTCCTGTAAAAGTCTCTAGTCAGCCCTTTGCAATACACAGCCAGTTTCATACTCTTCTGTCAGAAATGGCTTTCGGACTGGCTCATGGCATTATCTCAGATAACAAGATGGATGTTACTCCTGGCAGCCTGCCATTCAAACCCACCTAAAGATATCTCCTGCATCTGCCATTTCCAGGCGTAGAAGCAAGACCAGCAGCTCTGCTTTGCAAGTTTTCAGTGATTCTATTATCTGTGAAGAAGGGGCAGAAAAGAACAGTGCCTTTTCCAAAATGTTCCTTGTGCTCTGAAAAATTAATTGTTCACTATTCCCTATCATCAATGCTTATGTTTCCAGGCTCACTCCATGTATATATAAGGCTATTCAGGAAAAGCCTGTCCATCACCTCCATAGCACAAACTGGCATGTTATCAACTGCTATTAACTGCCCCACAACAACACAGATCCCAGGGCCCATAGGAGGCCATTCATGGAGACTCATGACACCTTTCTTCAAAGGTTCTTCTAGGACACCATCTTCCATAATGTCAAGCCTGGCTCTCAATATATCAGACCTCTGTATGCCAAGTATTCACTGCTCAGTCCTTTCTAAGAATCATTTTGCAAAGCCTGGCTGGCAGTGTTTTCACAGCTGATGGGGAATAGCTAGGAACAACATTTCCCAACAAGAAATCTCTGCTTTACAAAGTGTGCACTGTTTCTTAGAGTTAATCTGACTTTGCTACAGGGTTGGGGAGGGGGGAATCCTTTTATATCTCTAAGTAAATATATCTAAGTAAATATCTCTGACAAGACAGTGAAACCATTCCATTTTTTATCTATGCTAAGATTGATATACTGAGGTAAGAAAGAAAAACAAATAAAACAGTATCTGACCTCAGAGCACCTCTGGTGCCAGTGACAGTTCATTTTATGCCACTGTACACTCTGATTAACCCTGAAT